>NJDC01016699.1:143020-157171 GCA_002245475.1 Calephelis virginiensis
TACTTAGAGACTGTAGCATAGAAGATTAAGAGAAATTATGTTTACTGGTTAGTCTATAGTCTAGTATAGTCAGGGTTTCCCAAAGTATCACCACACGACCAACAATTTAATTCTTCTAATTTTGATGTAGTTATTTAAATAAGACTTAATTAACAAATTATAATAATTATCAAATTAAGTAACAGTTAAATGTTCTAGAGGTGGGTCCCAAGTTTGAGTACTTTTTGTAGATGGGTCATAGCCCAAACAATTTTGGGAACCACTGCTATAGACTGTATTATAATGTCGAAGAAGATGCTTAATGATTTCTTATGAAGAAGAAAAAATTATTACGTTTTTTTTTATTTTTTTTATTGATAATTATTTATCTAGTGTCCGCAAATTTCGGTGATCAAGTTTCAAAAACCCACATTGTGTTTGACCAAAAGAAATGATTTTCGTGGACGGTCCGTATCTAATAGCTTCGTTACGGACAACCTTTTGGCCAATATTAATACTCAATTCTAATCCAAAACTTGCTGTCCAAGATTGATATTTTGATCCATTTTTATGTTATCGCTTGCCAATAACATATCTGTGGACAGGATAACTATGGCAATTAGGTATAGAATAGGCCGGCGGATACGCAGCTATCTAGATTGCTTGAAATCCATCTTTAAATATACATTATTAACATTGGCCGTTAGTTACCAACCTAAAGCTGAAAAGTTAACAATAACCCTACTAATTATAAATGCGAAACTTTATATGTTTGTTTCTTACTTTGTCATGCAAAAAGTGCTGAACCGATTTTCATGAATTTTGGCACACACGTAGAGGGAACTTAGATTAACACATAGGATAGCTTTTATCCCAGAAAATGTTACTGTGGGACCATTAATCACGCGGACTATGACGCCGGCAACAGCTAATAATTAATAAATTTTTCACTTACGGCCAATATTAATAATCAATCCTAATCCAAAACTCGCTGTCCAAGATTGATATTTTGATCCATTTTTATGTTATCGCTTGCCAATATATGTGCACAGAATAAATATGGGAATGAGGTGTAGAATAGGGGGGCGGATACGCAGCTATCTAGATTGCTTGAAATCCATTAGATTGAGATACATTATTAACATTGGCCGTTAATTGATACCACCGCCTTATCTATCACATAACACATAACATCAATGCTTCCGTTGAAGTGTTCCGGTGGATAAGGTAGCCGATAACTTCTTGTTGATCGAGGTCTAACATCCCGACCTCAGGTTGGCAACGCATCATTACCACCTTTGGTTTCTCTAGACGGCGTGAATTTATAACCATCAGGAAATATGTCACTTAGAGGCCGATTAAATATAAATCAAATTATTGAAATACAAGTAAGTACCTACTGTTCTGTATCGCCCATTGTACTGTATTATCTTTATGTTTAGTGTAAATATCCCTGGACAAAATTCAAAAACCCAATGTTGGTTAGTGTTGGTCCGGGCTCCTTTGCAGAATAGACCATCTGCCTTCCTGCCAGGGGGGTCGTAAAAGGCGAGCGTAGGCTGACCGTCACTAACACCAGTACACCGATTGGTACCACTGCCTTACCTATTTCTGCCGCCATAACGTCAGTGCTCACTGTTGACGTGTTCCGGTTCAGAGTATTAGGTAGCCGGTAAACTTATTCCTGTTCGAGGCCTGCGATCCCGCATAAGATTGGCAACGCACTATTACCACCTATGTATAAGGAAATCCGTCTGCTAGGTTGTCTTCCGATATCATAAAAAAATAAGTATACCCATACCAGTTTAAATTTAATAAACGACCTGACTCAGACCTACAGACATATACAAGTATGTTCAATACACAATTGCCTGCCTCTGTTGGGAATCGGATCCGAGCCTCGCAGTCTATCGACTGTGTTAGGAATATCCCATAACCTTCCTCAGAACATAAAGTACCAGTTAGCCAAATTTCGTTGCGATCGGTTCTGTAGATTTCGCGGTCAGACACAGACAGACAAAAAGCCGCGTCGGCTAGTTTATACTTGTGTATGTACCTACTTGTAATAAAACATGAGAAGAGTGAATTTTGAACGTTATAGATACTTAAAAAACTAGGTGCAGGTGACTAAAAAAGGGACTAGTGGTCGCCTATTGGTCGAAATTCGACCATAATAAATTTTAATATCTTGTTGATAAGATGATACATTTTTAAATTCATTTAATGGCAGGTCTTTTATATAATTGGGAAATTTATTGTAAAAGCGTATACATTGGCCCATGAAAGAATGACTAACTCTGTTGAAAACATCCCTCGTTTTTCGTAAAAATATAGCTTTAATGTCATTTGGTGTCAGACGGGCGCGGTGCCACAGCTTTTCTTAGCTTTTTTTTTGTTTTTGTATGACTAATGTGTTGCCAACCTCGCGGTTTTTAAAACTTCACCAGGCTTTTAATCTTAGCCAGACCGTGATATATTTGCAAATACAGTATAATTATAACTGTATTAGCAAGTATTTCACCATAAACTCTCGTTGCCTAGCTTCCCACGTTTTTATCGTTTATTATTATCTGTTATAATTGCAAGGCGTAAGAGTGGAGAATGTGTGACAGTTTCGTAAGATTCCGCCATTTTGGTGGTAATTCTGCTGAATTAACTAAACTTATTTAGATGTATGCTATCTTTATCCAATGCAACAAACAAAAAGAGACGGAACATTTCAGTCAGCCAGCAGGTAAAGACGAAACGGTTTTGGAGGTAAAATATGTGAAATGAGAAATGAGTACGCAAAAGGAATATATTTATTTGATGTAGTGACCATGAAGCTATATCTAAAGCCCCGTATAATAATAGTAAAGTATTTAAAACCGCGAAGTTGGCAACATATTAGTCATTCCAAAAATTAAGCTATATCATTATTGAAGGTTAAACTCTTAACTAAGATCTGAAGTTATTTCCTGATTACGAAATATTGCTGACTCACTACTTCATAATATTAGAACAAAATATAACGCAATAATTCATCTTCTCCTTTTATGGTTCTTATTTACGACCCTGATATTACTCACAGGCTCGCCGCAAGTTTTTTGTTTTTTTTTTCAAATAAAACAAAATAAAATATATGCATAATGCAAAAACGCTTACACTTATCTTGCTTTAATACGTGAAGCAAAAACCTTGGACCCCTTTTTACGAAAATTGCATAGAAGTGCAGAACGCTAATATTTTTCAAAAATAATGCTTATGAAATACATTAAATCAATAAATAAAACATTACCCACACTACCAAGCATTTGACACACGCAAACAAATATATTGATGATAACGATAAAAGATCACAGATGGCGCACTAAAAAGTTTGGAAACAAAGTAGTTGGTTTTGAGAAATGAAGATGGCGTTCTTATCAACAAGCGAGTAAAGCTGAGGGTGGCAACTAGTCGATAAATAAAAATGGAATGATAAATGTAATGAAATGACGTATCCAAGTTATTTAAAATTATGGCAACGGAGCTATTTTATTATGGTTTACTAATATGGTTTATTATGGTTGAATTTCGACCAATGGGCGACCACTAAAGATTATAATCGCCTCTGTCGTTCAGTTGTTGCACTCGACTGAATGAGGTACCGGTGAAGGTGAGGTTTGTCCAATTTTCTATTAGAAAAATATTGCTAGTTATTGGATATGTGACCGGTTGGCGATAGGCTTGCCACCTATCACATTGTGTCTTCGGCTAGTCGTGGGTGCCCTGGTTGTGCCTCTGGCAACCAATTCGGGGATATGGGCGTGAAGATACCTTTTTACTTTTTAATTCTACTTCACCTTTCTATGGTTGTTATTTAAGACCCTGATATTACTTGCAGCCTACAGGTGCGTCGCACATTTTTTTCAAATACAACAAAATAAAATATATGCGTAATGCCAAAACGCAATTGCTAGAGCTAGGTGTAAAAATGACATAACAGCTTTAATAAATGTACGTCATTGATACCTGTTTCTACACTGAATGGATAATAAGAGCAGTAAATAGGTAAATTACCCATTATCTGTTGTATTGTTAGGGTTGACAGTAAAGAAAACATTACTGATATAAATAAATGTGAAATTGTGAGGATGTTTGTAATTACTTAGAGCAAAAACTGTATAACGGATTTAAATACAACTTTATAGCAAGTAATATAGTCTATACGTCAGAGTAAAACATATTATGTTTTAACAAGCGAGTGAACCTGAGGGTGGGAACTAGTCGATAAATAAAAATGGAATGATAAATTTAATGAAATGACGTATCCAAGTTATTTAAAATTATGGCAACGGAGCTATTTTATTATGGTTTACTAATATGGTTTATTATGGTTGAATTTCGACCAATGGGCGACCACTAAAGATTATAATCGCCTCTGTCGTTCAGTTGTTGCACTTGACTGAATGAGGTACCGGTGAAGGTGAGGTTTGTCCAATTTTCTATTAGAAAAATATTGCTAGTTATTGGATATGTGCCCGGTTGGCGATAGGCTTGCCACCTATCACATTGTGTCTTCGGCTAGTCGTGGGTGCCCTGGTTGTGCCTCTGGCAACCTATTCGGGGATATGGGCGTGAAGATACCTTTTTACTTTTTAATTCTACTTCACCTTTCTATGGTTGTTATTTAAGACCCTGATATTACTTGCAGCCTGCAGGTGCGTCGCACATTTTTTTCAAATACAACAAAATAAAATATATGCGTAATGCAAAAACGCAATTGCTAGAGCTAGGTGTAAAAATGACATAACAGCTTTAATAAATATACGTCATTGATACCTGTTTCTACACTGAATGGATAATAAGAGCAGTAAATAGGTAAATTACCCATTATCTGTTGTATTGTTAGGGTTGACAATAAAGAAAACATTACTGATATAATAAATGTGAAATTGTGAGGATGTTTGTAATTACTTAGAGCAAAAACTGTATAACGGATTTAAATACAACTTTATAGCAAGTAATATAGTTTATACGTCAGAGTAAAACATATTATGGTTTGACAATCGAGTGAAGCTGAGGGTGGCAACTAGTCGATAAATAAAAATGGAATGATAAATTTAATGAAATGACGTATCCAAGTTATTTAAAATTTTGGAAACGGAGCAATTTTATTGTATTTTTTTGTTTTCGAATCCCGGGTCGGCCAACAAAAAAGAAAATTGGATTTTTTCAATTTTCTAATTAAAAAAAATCTTGGTCGGGATTGGAAAAGTGCCCGGGTGGCGATAGGCTTGCCATCTATCACATTGTGGGACTTAGTGTCTTCGGCTAGTCGTGGATGCCTTGGTTGTACCTCTGCCTATCTCTTCGGGGATATGGGCGTGAAGATCTAAAAAGGTTAAATAGCTTTGATGTGTGGAAGTGATAATAATAGGCAACATCTAGTTGTCATTTTTAGAATTTTTAGAATGTCCCTTTTAACGACATCACGCAAAGGTCTCTAACTTTTTGAACCTATGAAATCTAGCACAATCAAATTTTATTTGGCGGTGATCAGAAAGCTCATATTTTAAACGCTAATGACTAACAAGTATATCTAATTAATAAAAAAAATCCATGATTTCCAATTCAAATTTGAAGCGAAAAAAGCTTCATTTGTTAAAGCCCTAATGATGCTTGAATAATGAAACCGTTTGAAATTGAAACAGTGAAACTTTCCTAAAGGTAAGAATAAACCGTGACGTGTAGACAGGAAAGGGAATTTAAGCCTTTTACGCAAGTCTCCGGGCTCTGATCACCTCCGACAGACCTATGACAGAGTCGTCATGACGGCACAAATTCTAATATCTTTACCGAATTATGCCAAAATATACGAACTGCAAAAAGTTGATTTCGATAAAACGGCGTCTAAAGTTAGATTTGTAATTACACGTGGTTCTATCTTTATTAATTTATTATTATCAGTATATGTCTTAAAATATTTTATTAAATTCATTGACCCAAAGTCATTTGGTATTTATTTAAGTTATCAAGGGTTAACCACATGATTTTGGATCATTGTAGCAGAATTGTTTTAGACTTAGTCCTTATATGTGTGCCCATAGACATTTTTTGTGTCAAATGGAAATGTAGGATGGGTTGTTTTTGCTAAGTACTAATATAGCACATTCTGATCAGTTTGGTGTCAATAACTTATTTTTTGACTGTTTGTGTGTCAGTACATTTTGGCATAACTCGGTCCAATTGTTCCAAATATTCTTATTAGGTAATTCTGAAACAGTTAAACTTGAACTTTTTATTATGACTATCCTTTTTTTATGTTCTCTAAAATCAACCTACTACACCTACACCTACTAAACATTTTCAGAGTTGTCGATTCGCACACAAAAAAATTTACTTCGTGCAAATCACCTACAGGAAAAATTATATAAAAATGGTCGATTCGCTAGTTTTTTTTGCGAGCTAAATTCGTGCGAATCATCCAAAAACCCATTCATCGATTTAGCCGTGTAAGCGTGACAGACAAACAGATTTTCGCATTTATAGCATTACTAAGGATTTTCTTTGAATAACGTTTACAACATGAAAAAAACAGTAAAAAAAAATACTAGTATTGAAACATTTTATGAAAAGTTAAAATTATTATGTAAAATGTACATACGCGTTGCAGTTTTTAGGTATGACACTAAAAACATAATTTTAGGTATAAAAAATACTTTTGTGTAACAGTTAATATTTTCAAAAATTAGCAAGTGGCAACCCTGGTACTTAGAAAAACGTTAGTAATTATTTTCTATGGAATAAACCCTACTTCCGCAATAACATCTGCTTTATTTAAAAAAAAAGTATCCGCACGCCCATATAGCCGTTACAATAGTCCGAGGTACAATCTAGTCATCCACGAAGTCTCACAATGTGACATGTGGCAAGCTTAAGGCCGTGTTGATCCGGGCTCCTTTGCAGAATAGACCATCTGCCTTCCTGCCATGCAGCTCATAAAGGTTAACCATAGCAAGCATAGCCTTGCCGTCACTAGCACCGTGACATCCTACTAGGTGGTAGAGTTTTGCTGCGACTCACCGAGATTGGTACCACCGCCTTATCTATTCCTGCCACCATAACGTCCAATGCTTGCCGTTGACGTGTTCTGGTTCGGAGGGTAAGGTAGCCGGTAAACTTAGGTTTGCTTGAGGCCTAACATCCCGGCCTCAGGTTGGCAACGCACCATTACCTTTATTGTCTTTGCTTCCCATCAGGAAATCCGTCTGCTGGCTTGCCTTTCCTTATCATAAAAAAAACCAAGCACATATTCAATCTCAGGCAACATTATTTTTATTTAAAAAATAAATTTTACATCCATACATATCTTCACGCCAAGTCCCTTACGGGGTAGGCAGAGAGTATCGAGTGCCAGACCTCACGATCCTGACAAACCTGTCAAGTTTCCTTCACATTCATAACCCTTTTCATACAAACACGCCGGTTTCGGAAATTCTTGACACCACCCTCGGATAATATCCGATTGATCTGATCGTGAAATGTCAGCCTTGGTCTCCTGGGTACCTACATCCATCCACATTCGCATTGTATATCTGCTTTGTCAATCTTTCATCTGTCATTCTTCAAAAATAAATTTTGATGTTAAATAATAAACAAAAATTATTTTAACGCCCGTATCTCATACCGAAGTTAGGCAAAGGCACGACCAGGGCATCCACAACTAGCTGAAGACTAAAGGTGGCTAGCTTTTCGCCAACTGGGCAAATATCCAATCCTAGGAAACGTTGTACTTATTAAAAAAATGAACAACACACTTTATTTTCTTTTAGTTTTCCGATACGGAGATCTAACTGGGAACCTTATGAAATCCAGTGTGGACTGCTAGAGCTCATTGACAATTCTGAACTAATTCGTTATTTGTTTTAATTTTAGTTTTGCAAAACCTACATACATACATACATATCTTCACGTCAAGTCCCTTACGTGGTAGGCAGATAGTATGAGTGCCAGACCTCACGATCCTGATTTTGCATAATCTTTGCATCTTCTCTATGATCTGATTCAATCAGATATATGTAGTCTAGCTACAATCAGCAAAAGTAACATAATAATTTGCTGAACGTCGCATAATAATTCATAGGATTTCCGCACGGCCGAAAGCTTCAGCATTTCATGGCCCAAACCAAAACTGAAATTTCAGTCCGTCATTACTTTCAATAATATGATCCTTTTCCCATCACTATTAGGTCCCAAAATATCTTATATATAAAATTCTCGTGTCACAATGTTAGTCTGCATACTCCTCCGAAACGGCTTGACCGATTCCTCTGAAATTTGGTAAGCATATTGGGTAGGTCTGAGAATCGGCTAACATCTATTTTTCACACCCCTAAATAATAAGGGTGATTCACCCCTATTTTTTTTTACTTATATCACATTAAAAATGTATCAGAACAACGTTTGCCGGGTCTGCTAGTTTTCTCTAAAAACTCAAGGGGAATTGAGCAAGGTTGATTAATTAAAATAATTACTTTACGACCCATTTGTAGTCCAAAAATGGAAGTGTATGGCCACTATTACATTACAGAAATATTGCATTAAAATGGCCATAGCATACATTAGGTCGTGTTGGGCCAACCAGCGAACGCCAATGCCAGTACAACTAACAAATGATAAGTAAGGCTCTTCACGTCAAGTCAACTCATTGGACCATCATCTGTCAAGGTCAGAGTGTTGCGTATTAGTTCGTATGGCATTTAAATATAATTATTCTTTCAATGATATCTTTATTCTTATTTGTCCGAATATGGCGGCAATGACTTGAATTTTTTTTTAAATAAACATATGCTATTAACTCTTATATAAAACTAGCTGACCCAATAGTTGTCCTGTCTAGACGCGCTATAGGAGTAGGCGCTGCCTCTCAAATATGCAGAATCGTCCTCACGAATATCTTAAACACGACCTTTGAGAAGGAATAATTAACAATGACTTCACGATATACAATACAGTTTACAAAACTCTTTAGGTAATTTTAGGAACCTAAACACGAGTAAATAAATTTGGCTCAATAGAAAAAAATCTTAAACTTTCACAAAAAAACACACTTTTGATGTTCCCTTCTCTGGAATGAATCAATTACATTATTTTCCATTAAAGATATGTTTACAAAAAAATATGAGTAATTTCAAGAAATCCTTTGAATTATGTACTTTCAGTTATTAGAATAAATGAAAATATGTTAGGTACCACTATATGCACAGGCGCGTTGAATTCGAATCAATTTCAAGTCGATATTCGATTGAGCCTAAAAAACATAAAATAATTGATGTATTCAATATATGTTTTTTTTTTCATTTCTGGTTTCCTGCTAAACTCACAAGTTTTTGCCATAATTAAACCAGCAAAAAAATAATTGGCAGAAACTTACGTGTGGAATGTAATAAAACATTAAATTTTAAATATTTTACAGATACTAGCTGACCCAGCAAACTTCGTATCGCTTGACATTAATGCTTCGATAGTAGCGCAGTGTGCCGGACCCAATGTTAAACATTCCAAAATCAACGACTATTTATTATTTAAAAAAT
Source organism: Calephelis virginiensis (assembly GCA_002245475.1). Classification (NCBI taxonomy): domain Eukaryota; kingdom Metazoa; phylum Arthropoda; class Insecta; order Lepidoptera; family Riodinidae; genus Calephelis; species Calephelis virginiensis. The sequence goes on from NJDC01016699.1 coordinate 152,557, forward strand.
AATTAAAAACATTTTCCAGGAGAGCAAATTGTGAATCTAAACCACTCTCGAATTCTCTTGAACATACACAAAAAAAAGTCATCAAAATCGCTTCAGTCGTCTAGGAGGAGTTCAGTGACAAACACACCAACACAAGAATTATTTATTAAGTTTATGTTATGTTTATATTCGTATTGAAGGCAAATGCAAAGGCAGGCAGGCAAATATCATGAAAGGTTAACTGTGTAAATTTAGTTTTTCTTAATTTACAGTAGATATATTCAAAGTCTAAAATTAATGTGTTATACCTAATGTCCAAACAAATTGGCCCCATAACTTTGTGAAGCTTAGGCACCAGAAGGTGATTAAAACTTAACAAATCCTACACAACATAACGCATAAAAATATATTTCTAATATTTATTTGAATAATATTCTACATCTCTTAAACTAATTTACATAAATAACATTCAAATAATGACATAAGATTTATGGTTCCATTTTTGTCTGAGATGAATTTTCTTATTCATTTGTTCATTCAACTCCTTAGTGTACACTACCAGAATACATAAAAAATATTAGAGAAATGTGCAAAAAGTGGTTCTTCCTTAAAACTTAGATAAAACACTCAAAATTATTTTAATTTTTCGTTACAGAATTGAAAATGACGCCATCTATCGGCGTAGCTGAGTTCTACGCCGGAAAAACAATTTTTATGACTGGCGCCACTGGTTTTATGGGAAAAGTTCTAATAGAGAAATTATTACGGTGTTGCCCAGACATCAAAAAAATCTATCTCTTAATGAGGCAAAAGAAGGGACAAGATGCGAACCAACGGTTAAATGAGTTTGTGAACTGTCAGGTTAGTAGAAATTTATTTCTTAACATCAAAAAAAAGTATAAAAATACTTTTTAATTCTACTACTACTTAAATAGAAAATTTCTCCGATTAATCCTCAGACCAGCAAAAAAGATAAATCTTTGTTTTACTTTCAGCCATTATTTAATAAATTTATTTTTTTCATATGCTAATTGAATGTCGTCGTCCCTGTGGTCTAGTGATCCGGCGTCGGACTTAACTTGTGGAGGTCCCAGGTTCAATCCCTGGGACAGGCAACAAAATATAAATTGTACATTTTCAATTTTCTAATAAAAGTACAGTTGCCCGGGGTTGGATATGTGTCACGTTGGCGATAGGCCACCTATCACATTGTGGGACTTAGTGTCTTCGGCTAGACATGGGTGCCATGGTGGTGCCTGTGCCTACAATTTCAGGGATATGGGCACGAAGATACAAATTGAATCTAATCCTGAAGTAAGAAAATCATATTCTTGTAGGTATTAAGAGTGATAGCCAAAAATATTAATTCATAGAGACACATACTTGTATAGATATTTAAATTAAACAGTATTTAAATTAAACAGTATTTAAATTAAACGCCTAGAATTAAAACAAATTGCGAGGACGTCCAACACACGAAGGGCTTACCCACGCGCAGAGTCAGAAGATGGGCATGTCCACATCCCTAACAGACGTATGACGTCATACGATTGCAAACTATTGAGGTAGATAGGACAGGTTTATTACTTTACTGGTGTTCACCCCGTATTCAGGGCCGTGTTAGATTAGATTTGGGCCCTTGGGCACACTAAAACTTGGGGCTCTTTTGGAATATAAAGAAATCAAACTTTTCAATTTTGACGTGACAACGTCTTAAATTAGGTTGTGGCTCGGAGTCACTCTTGAAAAAGTGTAACGCCCGCTCACGTCTGTTGCGATGAGTCACCGAACGAGAGAGAGGCCCGCCGGACCGGTACAATGTTTTAGTAAACAAAACATATTTCTATAGTTAAAATTTGTGCATTTCTTATTTTCATTTAATTCCTTGTTCCTATTGTTACGTTTCACTATGATTTTTTTGGTAATCCATTACATTATTATATTACAGAATGTTATGAATAGTTAGTATTGGTAAGCCGCGTTTTTTATGATCACGATAATAATAAAAGTTCAAAAAATAGTTCAGTTGGGTTATCTACTCTCGAAACTCGATTCATGCAACATTGGAAATTAGAATCCATTTTGTCATTTTAGGTACTCTTGAACACAATACTAACAAATTATAATTATTTAGTTTGTGGTAAACAAATAATTATTTTAACGAATCTGTTGAATTTATTTGCAACTAAATAAATTAATATCCCTGGACAAGCTACACAAATTGAATCTAACCCCAAAATAAGCATACCTATTATATGCTTGTGTTATGTGTGTTAGTCAACGACAGTAATACATAGAAATACTTGAATAGATACCAAAATAAATTTAATAAGCACCCAGACCCGAAAATGCAGACAACTAAATGTTCATCACACAAATGTCTGCACCCGTCGGGAATCGAACCTAAGCCTCGCGGTTTGTCGTTGTAGTTAGGCGTGTACGCTACCCACTCAACCAACGAGGCGGTCAAATTCATGTTAATCTTAATTTAAATGTTAGTTAATCTAAATGTTAATAATCTGCTATTAGTTACACTATTCATAACACTAGAATGGCTAAACCTAATCGGCTAAATTTTGATGAGGACATAGTTTAGAAAGAGTGGAAGGACGTATGATACTTCTTACTTCGTTCAACTGCGAGGAAATTAGAAAAAACGAAAGTTTTATTATTACAAACTGAACGAGTACAACGAAAACCGCTCCAACATACACGTGGTAATATGAGTCAATTAATGAGGAAGATCTCAATATTTATTTAGGCATTGCGTACCTACCTCAATACTAGTTTTCAGTATGCCCCCTTGACGTTTGTCAGTTTAGAAAAATCGTCTACTATCTAAAAATGCAGTGAAATTCCTGCATTTGAGGGAAAATAACAAGATACAACAGCAAAAAATTAGACTTATTTTACAACAAAATCTAACATTTAAAGTAAGCATACGTATTGTTTGTGTCAAGGGAGTTAATTACGCCTATGATAAAGTATGATAATATAGTGGTAGAAATAAGGAAATGTTTTGTGTGAAGTTCGCGTTGGTACTTAAAATATAACTTACTCATTGGTACTTACCTCATCTTACATACATATCTTCACGCCAAGTCCCTTACGGGGTATGCAGAGAGTATCGAGTGCCAGACCTCACGATCCTGACAAACCTGTCTTGCTTCCTTCACATTCATAACCCTTTTCATACAAACACGCCGGTTTCGGAGACTCTTGACACCACCCTCTTACTTGCCTCATCTTAAAATATCAAATTCTTGTGTCACGGTGTGCGTGATTGAACTCCTCCCAAACGGCTCCACCGATTTTCGTGAAATTTTTTGAGCATATTGAGTAGGTCTAAGAATCGGTCAACATCTATTTTTCATACCCCTAAGTGACAAGGGTGACTAACCCCAATTTTTTTAATAAAATCACATTAAAAAATAGAAGCAGAACAACGTCTGCTGGGTCAGCAAGTATAGGTATAAAATTCCCGTGTCACAATGTTAGTTATCGTACTCCTCCGAAAAGGCTTGACCGATTCTCATGAAATTTTGTGAGCATATTGAGTAGGTCTGAAAATCGGCTAACATCTATTTTTTATAACCCTAAGTGATGAGGGTGAATCACACCAAAAAAATAGCAGAACAACGTTTGCCGGGTCAGCTAGTATCTTTATAAGTACCAACACGTTGACATGATTTCAGGTATTTGATAATCTGCAAGACATTTCTCCGAAATCTTTCAACAAACTTCAAGTTATCCCTGGGGACGTTCTTTTAGATGACCTCGGGATATCCATCGAAGACTGGGATACTCTACAAAGAGAATGTCAAATTATCTTCCATTGCGCAGCTTGTGTGAGGTATGTATGTGGTTTACTCTTTTTTCTTCAGATAGCTAATCAAAATACTGCATGATAAAACGAGGCCGGGTAATTTCTCACCGACTCCAAAAAAGGGGAAAGTTCTCACTTCGATTATATGCTTTGTTTTATTTTTTATATTACTCGGCCAAAAGCAAACGGATTTTGTTGGTTCTTTTTTAGAAAGATAGGTCATAATTCCGAAGCAGTCCCATATTATTTTTATTTTTATCTGATCAGTGGCTTTTGAGTTATATTTAACTTCGCCCGCGATAAATTGAGATGTAAGCTATCCTATCTCTCAAGTTGGATCGAACTGCACATGGTGTGCGAATTTTATCATAATCGGTTAAGTGGTTTAGGAGTCCATTGAGGACAAACATTGTGACACGAGATTTATATATATTAGATAGTGCATACATTCACTTATCATAACGACCTCAATCAATGATGAGCGAAAAATGTTGATTATTAAGTGTAAAATAAAAAACACTTTAACTCTAATTTGTAACAAACGAGTACCAAAAAATTGTTCTGCATTGCTATTGGTCTACGTAATCAACATAAAGTTCATTTCAACCAATCAGAACGCTCTGTGTTAATTGTCAAATTATAAAGGCTCGTTCTGATTGGTTGAAATGAACTTCGTACTCGTTTGTTAAAATAAACAGAAAGTAGGATATTGATAACATTTATGAGAATTACTTCAGAGACATTTGCTATCTCTCCAAAAACGAATTATCAAATAACGACGTGGTACCTAATGAAATACCTAATTGGAGT
>NJDC01016699.1:165167-176379 GCA_002245475.1 Calephelis virginiensis
TCTATCACCTAGTCAGATGTCACGGTGTTAGTGACGGTAAGCCTATGCTCGCCTTTTACGAGCTGCCTGGCAGGAAGGCAGATGGTCTATTCTGCAAAGGAGCCCGGATCCACACGGGGACATAGAAATTCGAAATAGAGAAAACCAAACAAACATTTTTAATAGCCAACAAAATTTCCCTTGTTTGTAAATCCAAAAATCAAAAGGTATGCAAAAATTTCAGTTTAAATTCACTTGCACTACTTCTGTTCCAGATTGATTAAGCCTCAACCAAACACATACGCTTACACCAAGTCTTTGACTGAAGACCTGGTGTCACAATACGCTAACAAGTTCCCGATCGCCATCGCCAGACCCTCAATTGGTATGTAGAAATATAATCACAACTCAATAGTTACTTTTTATGACATAAAATAGTGTACAAGCTGCACACGGCTCTGATGTGATGACTTTATTTATAAACTAGCGGCCCGCCCCGGCTTCGCACGGGTGTAAAACATACTTAAAAAGCTTCCTTTTTAAACACTTTATATATTAAAAAAAAACCGTATCAAAATACGTTGCGTAGTTTGAAAGATTTAAGCATTCAAAGGGACATCCCTACAGAGAAAGCGACTTTGTTTTATACTATATAGTGATTACGTTATATTTAATCCCTAGTGAATAGGATCTCACATAAAGTGAAAATATTTGAAAATTGTAGAAAAGTACAAGTATCATTTGAGAGATTTTATTTGAAGGCAAACAGACGGATATCCTGACCTAGAAACACCAAAGAAGGTAACGGTGCGTTGGCAACCCGAGACCGGGATTTTGGGCCTCGATTAAAATTAAGTTTACCCGTTACCTTATCTTCCAAACCGGAACACGTAACGGTAAGCACTGACGTAATGGCTGCAGGAATAGGTAAGGCGGTGATACCAATCCGGGCGAGTCGCTGCGAAACTCGACTACTTAGTACCTACAATAGCATTTACCACCCAGTGGAATGTGTTAAATATTTTTTTTTTTGCAAAAATGCCAATAACTTAAAAAAATAAAGATAAGTTTGACTGTTAATAATTTTTTGATAAAATCATATGATTACGGCGCTAATTATATGATTTTATAATTACGACGTGTGTACCTGTAGCTACCTAATTGTTATTATCTGCATGTTGTATTGTTAAAGTATTGCAAACGTTGACAAGTAAATTAAATTAAAGAGATGACATTTTGTTATTTGCAAAGTAGACGATTTCCTGATGACCCAAAAATAATTTCTTTGGCATTGCAAAAATGTAGTTTTAGACAGAAATTTGAAAAGATTATGACGTGGGAGATGCGTTATACCATCTTCAAACTCGTCCATCAATATAAAATCTCTATATACATAAAGTGTTAAGCATATTAGGCAATTAGCAGATTAAGTAATTTTAAGCTTAACGTAACAGATGGAAGGGTCAGGAAGTTTCTTTCTTTTTTGAAAAAAATAGTCAAATTATTTCGACATAATTTATATTAGTACTAGGTATTTAAATTATGCGCTTCGGCTATATTCGTCAACCTTCGGAAATCCGAATGTATTTTAAAGATAGATCCATATAGAGTTGTTATTACATTGTTAATCATTTCATTTAAATTTAGATTAGGTCAGCCAATTTAAAAATAAAATTATTAAGTGTAAAAAGAATGAAAAGTGTAGCGCATAATTTCGCGAATAGCGAAGCGTACTGTACCTAATTATTGACTAGCAATGAACTCACCTTATATAGAATAACCCTAATTATATAGCCACCCTAATTAATCTGACGCGATTGAGTATATTTTCAAGCTACAATAGTTTTGACAGAGTACACTACACGCGCAGCTCTATATAGATATTTTATTATTATTAACTCTTTATTTTACACAATTAATATTACAAAATATACTTAAAAGTAAAAAGAAACAATGTACAAACGCGAGCTTATCTCTAATGAAATATTTTTTTCCAGTCAATATATAAAAGGAAAGTATTTAATTAAATAAGTAGACCTGGTATACAAATAAATAAACTACTAAATAAATACTATTTATTAAACTTACACACATAGCATAAAAAAAATAAACAAATTAAACATAAACATAATGTAAATCTATATTAACGCATAGCGTATAAGCTTTGCCAAAGAAATGTTCTTTTTGGTGTTGCTTGAAAGAGTTAAGACTTTCGCAGCCACGAATTTCAGAAGAAAATGAGTTCCACAAACTTACAGCATCAACTATAAATGAATGAAAATATGCAGTGTATTTTATATATGAGAGAGGTGTATATACCATAGTCGTACAAAGAAAACTTCAGATCACAATCCGACGTGCTCGAGTATATTTTCTTGCGAAAAAAGTTTAGTCAGACTAGTAATATTTTTAATGTAATATAAATATTAGAAGTTTTACCAAGCGCCGACGATGGAAAGTATCAAATATATTAGACAGACTACCCACACGCGCGCGGCTCTATACAGAGATTTTATATAAAAGTTTATAACGATAATTCAAAGGCACTCCTAAGTCCCACTTTACAATCTGACGTGCTGGATTATATTTTCGAGCAAAATATGGTTTAGACAGATATTTGATATATTATAATAGAGGTGAATAGCAACGATACAAAGTAACTCTAACGTCACAATCTAATGCGCTCTAATAACTCCCTAAATTACCTCCTTGGTACCGAAGCTAATTTATCGCTCCGTCTTCTATTTAATAACAGACGGATACCGAGATGCAACACGTGTGGTCTCATTCTTCTAAGCCCATTTTAATATAACTAGTGGTCGCCCACTGGTCGAAATTCGACCATAATCAATTTTAATATCTTGTTGATAAGAACGCCATCTTCATTTCTCAAGACCAATTACTTTGTTTCCTGAATAATTATTGCCCCATTTGTTATCTTTTATCGTTATCATCAATACATTTGTTTGTGTGTGTCCAAAGCAAGGTAATGTGGGTAATGTTTTGTTTATTGATTAAATGTACTTTATAAGCATTATTATTGAAAAATATTAGCGTTCTGCACTTTTCCTGCACTTAAACTATAAGTGTGCCAAGTTTTATGCTCCTGCGTCCACGCAATTTTCCTAAAAAAGGGCTCCAAAGTTTTAGCACCACGTATTAATATATAGATTAGAGAAAATGCAATCACAGTTTTATGCAACGCTAACTATAAAATATACATTCGCCAAAATCATAGAATTAACTTCTCGTTAAAACAATGCGTGTAAAGGCTTTAATGGCAATGCTAAATGTCAACAGTGACAGCAGCATATAAAGAGCCAATGCCAGGATGGGTGGACAACATGAACGGGCCAACGGGGATGATGGTTGGGGCTGCTAAAGGTGAGTATCACTTCAGTAATCAATCAAAATAAGGATTAGAATTGCTAGCACTTTTTATTTATTTTTATTTTTTGTTTTATTTTATATTTTTTTCTTTAATGTTGTATGTTACTAAGCCAGTTTTGGACTTTGTCTGAAATAAAATTATTTTTTATCTTTATTTTTAAAGTCTCTCCACTTAATTGCGTGGTAGGCAAACAGTTTCATATGCCAAGTGTCACGGTCCTTGAAGACTTGCATATTATGTTTTTCTTCTTCGCCTGGCCACTAAACGGCCGCAAACTATAAAGGCTTCGGAATACCTAGGCACGACGGACCAAACCTACAGTAGGTCGCGAACGTTCGCGAACTTTCTTAATTTAAGTTTGTTCAAATAAACATAGTGTATCCGAACGAAATATTTTTTAGTCTGTAGCAGAATAAACACCCCGTCGTATTAAAAAGTTTGACGTCTACCAACGTTCTAGAACATATGTCGGAGATATCATACATACGGGCCGAACAGGAACCACGGGACTAGTAGGCCGAGAGCTCACAACTTGAGGGTAGTTAGTGAATAATTCAGAAATATCAAAACAAAGCCGTAACACCTGATCTAGTCGTACACCTACATCGTAAACCTCATAATAATAAACAATAGTGTAGCTGCGTAATTACTCACTACACTATTTACAAACATAACCACAATCACGCACAAACAACTATAGCGTACACTCATTTGTTACTAAACAAATCAATGTATTGGAGTAAACCTGCTACTATGACAACACTACGCAAACACGTCATGGTATCCGTGCTTACGCAAACGCCAAACCCCCGAAGGGGAAAGGGGGGCTCCACCCCGCCCCTCCTGCGTCAGTTCCAACTGAATAATGCACCCCTCGGACGACCCACATTCTGGGCCCCAAGATCCCAATTGAATTAAAAATTGCAACCGAGAAGTGTCTCTTTGTCAACCTATGACAGGGAGGGACTATTACCATTAGCGACCTCCGTACTAGACGGTGGTCCAAATACTGAGAGACGTGCCCAAAGTATGTCTGCCGCAATATGGCGGCGCTAAGGTTTATATAGGCCGCGGCCAGGTGCGCGGTGAACGGACCAATAAGAAACGAGTACAACAGTAACAATATCACAACTGTACTTTGTTCATGACTATCCAACGTTACAAGCGAATGCGCCACACGTTGCACCGATGACACTCATGACCACAGATATTAGAAAATAGTTATACTAGCTCATGACCTGCCAACATATATAAAAATTAATTGCTTTTCGTTAGTCTCTCTAAAACTAAATAGCTAGACCGATTCGGCTAATTTTAGTTTTGAATTATTTGCGGAAGTCCAGGGAAGTTTTAGAAGGTAAGAAAAAAGTAAATTAGGAAAAGCATTTGAAGTTTTCCCATACAAATAGAACAGGTGGAATGATGTACGACGAGACAGCTAGTTATCAATATAATTCGCCTCTGAGGTCTATTAGTCAGGTGGTAGGTAGACTAAAAGTTCGAAACGTGTTTTCTCAATCTATGTATATAATTATATGTTGTGTTGATTATTGTGTGGAAAAGAGAAACACCAGAAATATAGCAGGGAAAATAGGAAAACAATAGAAAAACAATAGGAATACAATTTAATGCATCCAAACTGTTAGTAGCTGTTAATGTAAAGCGAAACGAAATTCGCCGGGTCGGCTAGTACCTGTACATAAATCATCGAAATTTATATAAGCGCATAACTTAGGAAGTTCTAGGCCGATTTAGCTAAATTTGATTTTGGATTATTTGTGAAAGTTTAAAAGATACGAAACTGGGAAAACTGCGAAGAAACTAGGACAAATAGCATTTTAATTTTTCTAACACAAACTGAACATAATGTACCACATATAATTTTCTAATGTTATGCTATGTTGCCTGGAATTGTAGTATTAATTTATTTATTTTAATCCTTTATTGCACTAATATAAATGTACAAAGGCGAACTCAATGCCAAAAAAGCATTTTCTCCCAGTTTAATAGCGATAAAAATACACATGAGTTAGTACATAAAAATTTAACAACAAAAAAACAGATTTTACAACAACACAAATTGATTACAGATAATTAAAAACGGACTAGATCATAAATTTACTAAAGAAATTAAAATAGAATATATAACGTAATTATCTATATATTTACCACATATATATTGTAAAACTATAATATTAACAAAACAAAGTTTTTATAACAATGTGTACCACATAATATAAGTATCCGTTTAGCGATAGATTTGCACCAATCATATTTTAGGACTAATGTCAAAAAGTGTGTCCATCCCCTTCATTTTTTAAAGGTTACTAATGACGAATTGCATACATGAGGGAATGGGTAGTTATACTTCTTGCATGTTAACCTACTTGAGCGTGAGCTACACTTCTTTCAGAAAGGAACACTACAGTAACAGGCAAAGACTATATGACCAAGTTGCTAATCTTGTAGAAATTTTCATTTTTTTAGCTTTTTGGTGGAAATTCTGCTGTTCACAAACTAAACTTATTTTAGATTTCAAAATACTCATGTAATCCACACCAACACTATTATTAGACCAGACACGACTGTACGCATATTTAAACAATATTTCAGGTGTTATTCGCACCATGTTGTGCGAAGCAGACTACCTTGCTGACGTCGTACCAGTGGACATGGCTGTCAATGGCTGCATTCTCTTGGCTTATAGCACGGCTGTGGAAAAGTAAGTCAAGTTCATTTTTTTAGCAGGCCTAGGATTTTATTAAAATAGTAGCTGTTGCCCGCGGCGTTGCCCTCGTGGTTAAAGGTCCCACAGAAAAAAAATTGCGGATAAAAACTAACCTATGTGTTAATCCAATTTATCTATGTGTGTACAAAATTTTATGAAAATCGGTTCAGCAGTTTTTGTGTGAAGGAGTAACAAACAAATATACAAACTTTCGCATTGATAGTATTAATACGATTTGTTATTTTTTTGATTTGCTTCTGTGATCAAGCGGTCCGGTGTTGAACTTGACTTTATGAGATTCCAGATTATCCCCTGGTCGGGCAACAAAAAAAAAGTGTTTTTCAATCTATACATATACAGGGTTACTGTCGAAGGGTCGGCCTTATTTTAATATAAGGTTTTAAAGGCTTAAGTTATAATGCGTTTTAAATAATGTTGCCAAATTGCAATATTTACTTTTATAATCATTTCTTTTAAACAATCCGCAAAAAAGCTTCACTTGTTGGCACGCTATGTCATACCCAGTACGAATGCGACTGCGGTCGGTGAAAACCAGTTATAAAGGTAATAAGAATAAGAAATTGATGCTTTTTTATTCTTAATAACTTCGTAGATCCATAGTGTTATCAATTTCAAATCGTTTCTCTAAATTTGGCTAATACTTTAAATGTCACCCTGTATAAAAATTAATCCCTATTTTCTTTGGCCATTGCAACACCTATAAACGGATAGACCAATTTTTCTCATTATTTTTTGTGTTGGATATTGTCAGAAGAAGAACCATGTTAAAAGAAAACCAGGGAAATTTGCAGGGTAAACCGGAAAAATAACACTTTATATTTACCATATACAAAATTCAATTATCAACAATTTCGATTCATTTCTAAACAAATTCAATTAACAATTATTTCAAGCGGTGCGAAGTTCGTCGGGTCGGTTAGTTGTAAACTCAATGTGTGATTTTTCAATCTCTATCTGTATAAGTATGTAAAATAAATCGCAGAAATCTATGCTCGCACATTACTTTCGAACAACTGGATCGATTAAGCTAATTTTGATTTATTTGTGGAAACCCAGAGGAGGGTTAAATGATAAGAAATTGGGTAAGACTGATAGCAAACTAGAAAAAACAATGTTTTAATTTTATAACACAAACTAAAAAGGTGGAACGAAGTGCACCAGGATTTGTAGTTATCTAATAAAAACAACGTTGCTCGGTAACGGTGCGCGGTTGGCGATAGGTTTGCCACCTATCCCATTGTGTGACGTAGTGTCTTCGGCTAGTCGTAGGTGCATTGGTACCTCTGCCTACCAATTTGGGGATACGGGTGTGAAATTTTCTTTTCGTATATTTCAGATCAAAAGAACTAAGAATATGCAACGTAACACAGTCGGGTGTAAACCCTATCACTTGGGGACAGGCCTTAGAATTGGGTGAGTAACAAAATATTGTTTCCGCAAATTTTAAAAAAAGAAGACATTTCTTTTTTTTTCTTTTTCTTTCTTTAAGTTTTGGCCTTCACGTTAGTATTTAGCCATTAGTCAAGTAGAAATAGCATCAAATTTTATATCAATATCAATTAATTTTAATCAGTCGTAAGTCGTCAATAAGTCATGTCAGGCTCTTGGGTAAAGCGGTGGCCTTTTTACACAAGCTCATGTAACGAGATTTGGCGGCAACGAGAAAATATACGATACGCTAATTTCTTTATGATTATTTCATTTGTGCACTTTTACTGAACAAATTTTACAAAATGCCACCAAAATTGACTAATTTTACTCAATATTAACACGAAATTCAATAATTATGAAAAAACTTCGACCATATTTTCTCTCGATGGCGCCAAAACTCAGAAGACATTTCAACGTTTCAAAATTCCCCGTATAAATCCTAGACTCCTTTGGTAAATGTGGACTTTGCAAGATATTTAACAGATTGTTATCACCTGTGAGATTATTAAAAAACATATTCAGGCTTATCCATTAGCATTTTTTTAACTTTTACTCATTAGTTTAAATAATGTTTAAAAGAATCATCCATAAACGCTTTTATTTACGAGAGTAAATCATTTGATTATGCTGTTACAATAGCTGTCAATTTAAAATGCTTTAAACAACCTCAGACGCTTGTTTAAAAGCTTAATCTAATATATATAAATCTCGTGTCACAATGTTTGTCCTCAATGGACTCCTAAACCACTTAACCGAATTTTAATCAAATTTACACACCGTGTGCAGTTTGGTCTAACTTGAAAGATAGGATAGGAAGCCGCGGGTAACAGCTAGTAAATGTATAAATAATAAAGTAAATAATGAAGATGCATTCAAATACATTGTTTTTTTATCACACTGTATTCCTTTCAATTGTTTTGTGACTATGTTGACTAGGAAATTAGTGTTTGTTGTTTTCCTGTTAGGTACTTACATTTATTTTATTGCTACATATTAATGTTATTAACAAATATATAATCTTATATTTTGTTTATTTATTTTCATCAACTCTTAGTAGGTAATCAGACTTGTTGGCAGCATTCTGCAGAAGGTTTCCATGAACCATTTCCATGGGGTGTTATTTTTCAGGTCGGCAAAACGTAAAGGACTTTCCATTCACCCAATGCCTGTGGTATCCTGATGGTGGTTTGACGAATTGGAGGCTTCAGCATGAGTTACTGGTCTTCTTTACGCATCTTTTACCAGCCTATTTCATCGACTTCTTAATGCTTCTGATAAATAGGAAACCATTGTAAGTGGAAGGATTTGTACATTTATTATAAGCAATACTTACACCGGGCGGACGCTTTCGATAAAATCTATTTCACTTATAGTTTTAACCGACTTTGAAAAGACAGAGTTCTTAATTCGACTGTATGTGTTTTTTTGTATGTTTGTTATGCGATCACACAACCAATAATAATCAACCGATTTTGAACATCTCTATTTAGAATGGTAGATCATGATTCCGAGACGTATTAATTTTATCATAATAAGACTACATGTTTTTGAGTTATACTTGAACCAGAAACTAAATCTGCACATAAAAAATATTTTTTTAAAACAATTGTTACTACTAACTAGCTATTGTACATGATGCAGATCCCAAAACGAGGGTTATTGAAATTTTTGTATGCTTGTTTGTTCACTTTTCACGCAAAAAATACTGAAAGCATTTTACCAAATGTTGTATAGTGGTAACTTATAGACCAGAGGTTCCCAAACTTATTTCATGTAACGCCCACTTTTAAAAACAGTTGTTTTGTAGCGCCCCCCCCCCCTCGTTTTTTTCTTGTCAATAACCTCAATAACATATTTGTTGCGCCTAGTTTAAAAAAAAGACATTTTTTTCAAGATTTATACCGCCCCCCTCTAGGCTTCCAGCGCCCACAAGGGGGCGTTATCGCCCACTTTGGGAAAGGCTGTTATAGACCATGCCCTACAAAATCTTTCAACTCGATCACTATATTTCAAAGAAATGATTAAATCGCCACGTGGTAATCAAATAATTGAAGTCGGTTTCCTGCATTTTTACTGCCCCTTTTTATCACGTTGTAAGATTACAAACGAACTGGTGCAAACCACAGACACCGAAGATGTTACTGGTGCGTTGCTATATTAAGATTAGTTTCTTAAGTCCCGTGTGCGAGTCTACCATCTACCCTAACCTATCACACAGAACACGACAATGAGCATTATCACTAAAATAATAGAAATAGGTAAGGCAAGGGTATCCTCTGCGGAGCGGGCCCGGGAGGACGATCCCAACTCAGGCCCGCTCCGGCGCAGACGGACCGGGGGCGCGAGAAGGCGATTCATCCGCCTTCAAAGTGCTTCCGATGCGGGGCTGCTGGGGGGTGTCGGGGGACTTCCTCTAGCCAGCACGGCCTCGCACGCCTGGGGGGCGACTCCAGTGGCCGGAGTTGCTCCTCTTTTAGCGCGGGAGGAGGCCTGGTGAGGACCGGGCCGTAGCCGCGCAGCGAGATGGTGAATGCCAACGCGACCCCATCTCGCTCCTTGCCGGGCGGCAGGAAGGTCATCGTGTGGTTTTTAGTCGGTTCGAGACCGACATAACCCGCTGCTTTCCCCCGAGGGCGGTGGGTATCCGGGGGGATTTTGCACACGTTAAAAAAAAGGCAAGGGTATCCTAAAAAGCAGGTGCATATCAAATAAGCTAAATAGTTCACAACTAAGATTTTGAATCCTAACATACTTTAATCAAAGGATCGTCCTCAATAGCTCAAATGGTTGGAGCATCCGTATGGGAGAGGCGAAAATGCAAGTACAGGTTCAAAACCAAATCGATGTGATTTTTGTTGTTATTTACAATTTTTATCACAAGCATGCGAAAATGTTAAAATTAAAGTATTTTCCTGGTTAAAATGTATTAATCTTCTATGTGATCAGAAATTCAGGTGACACTTGGGGTACCGGGTTCGATACTAGGTTCAGAATTTTAAAAAGAAAGTGTTTGCTAAATCTCTTATACGTTGCCGGGATTAGATATGTGTCCAGTTGGGATAGGCTTGCCACCTATCATATTATGGGATTTAGTGCCATTGGCTAATCGTTAGTGCCTGGACGTGTCTTTGCCTACCAATGCGGGAATATGGGCTTGAATAACCTTTTTTATCTTACTTTTTTTTTCTTTAGGTTTTGGCCTTCACGTTAGTATTTTGCCATTAGTCAAGTAGAAATTTGCATCAAATTTTATATCAATTTTAATTAATTATAACTAGTCATCAGTCATAAGTCGTCAGCAAGTCATGTCAGGCCCTTGGGTAAAGCGGTGGCCTCATTACTCAAGCTCATGTAATGAGATTTGGCGGCAACAAGGAAATACACGTTTTTGTTTTTAAATTTATAAAATTTCTTCATTATCATTTCATTTGTGCACTTTCACTGAACAAAATTGTACAAAATGCCACCACAATTGACTAATTTCACTCAATATCAACACGAAATTCAATAATTTTGAAAAAACTTCGACCATCTCTCATTTCTCTCGACGGCGCCAAAACTCTATCTTACTTTGTAATTTGTTTACAGCATGGTAAAAGTTCAGCAACGTGTTAGTTACGGCCTTTCGATCCTGCAGTATTACACCACTAAGGAGTGGAAGT
>NJDC01016702.1:19238-57689 GCA_002245475.1 Calephelis virginiensis
TCATAATCTCATAACATGTATTAAATACTAAAAATCACTACTTAAATAAAGATAATTCACGTTGATTAAATGAAAACAAACTTTTACTGAGTGATATAATATATCTGGAATGTTTATTAGATGCTAAATATTATGTCGTATAATAAATTTTAAAATGTCAGCCACTAATTCGGTGTCAACATTTTTTAAATCTCGATATTTATAATTTACGACAATTTTATATCTAATATTTTTGTTACAAATGCGTATTTTGTCCATTTATGTCTTTTACGCTTTCATGGCTAAACTGATGGACTGGTGAACCAAACACTAACTTTCTTGGCGCTGTTTTACGACTAAATGTTGTTCTTTTATTTACATTTATGACTTTTTTCAAAAAAATCAATCTATTTTAATGTAAATGACAATCAAGCAGCCAAATTTCTTGACGTCGCATGTATATATCAAGATGATATATACATGTGACGAAACTAACGTGTGCAACATGCGTTAATCTTCAACACATACTTCCTGAAAGTGTCAATGCCAGCTCATAGAGCGACTTATCTCACATTTATGTCTTTTACGCTTTATTTCATGACTAAACTGATGGACTGGTGAACCAAACACTAACTTTCTTGGCGCTGTTTTACGACTAAATGTTGTTCTTTTATTTACATTTATGACTTTTTTCAAAATCATCAATCTATTTTAATGTAAATGACAATCAAGCAGCCAAATTTCTTGACGTCGCATGTATATATCAAGATGATATATACATGTGACGAAACTTACGTGTGCAACATGCGTTAATCTTCAACACATACTTCCTGAAAGTGTCAATGCCAGCTCATAGAGCGACTTATCTCACATTTATGTCTTTTACGCTTTCATGACTAAACTGATGGACTGGTGAACCAAACACTAACTTTTTTGGCGCTGTTTTACGACTAAATGTTGTTCTTTTATTTATATTTATGACTTTTTCATAATAGTCATGTCCATGTCCTACAGAATTAACCGACTTCCGTCCAATATTTTAACTGACTATATAAAATAAGGAGGTTATACGTTCAACTC
The DNA here is from genome assembly GCA_002245475.1 of Calephelis virginiensis. NCBI lineage: Eukaryota > Metazoa > Arthropoda > Insecta > Lepidoptera > Riodinidae > Calephelis > Calephelis virginiensis. The sequence goes on from NJDC01016702.1 coordinate 20,298, forward strand.
CTATATTTTTTTAAGATGTCATTTTCTCCGTCATTTCTGAACCGATCTTAAAAATTCTTTTATATTTGTGCTCACTTCTAAGGTAGCCTTTTTAGCAACTCTTGATCTGATATAATGGACTCCTAAGGAAAACTAGGAAAATACTCATTTTTTGTGTACATAGATGACTTATTGCAATCGAAATCGGTTTCTTGGAGTTTTATATACAAAGGCAAACAAGCAGACGGATTTCCTAATGGTAAGAAATTCACGCCACCTAAAAACACCAAAGGTGGTAATGCTGCGTTGTCAACATAAGGCCGGGATGTTAGGCTTCGAACAAAATTAAGTTTACCGGCTACCTTTCCCTCCGAACTGGAACACTTCAACGGCAAGCACTGCGGTTATGGCGGCAAAAATAGGTACTACGGAGTTTTATAGATAGTCAGATGTCATGGTGTTAGTGACGGTAAGCCTATCGCCTTTTACAAGCTACCTGGCAGGAACGAACTATTTTGCAGTTTTTTGCAGTTTTTTGTATTTACAAATTATACACAAAAATGCCATCCGAAGCCCTATAAACCAAGTAATGAGTCTTACAGCCTTGGCGCTACTGTCACGAGTTGATGACATAACTGAGATTTGCTTCATTTGAGACTTAAGTGGAAAACCGTCACTGTACAATTGAAACCCACGGGGTGCACCTTGAATTGTTTATTGTTGACCTACACGTGCTTTATGACGTATCCTACTAATATTACAAATGCGAAAGTTTTTATGTTTGTTTGTAACTCCTTCACGCAAAAACTGCTGAACCAATTTACTTGAAATTTTGTACACACCTAGAGTTAACTTCTAGGATTAACACTTAGGATAGTTTTTATCTCAAAAAATGTTCTTGTTAGACCACTAACCACCCAGGCAATAGGCATGCTTGGTTCTTGTACTATGAACTAATAAGAATTAATTCAGTTCACAGAACTAGAACGAACTATTCCGTAACCGTATACTTTGTTTTTATTGTTCGTTCGTATCGTATTGATCATTTAGATTTTAGTTCATCGTTCGCAATGTTTCACCAGGAACGGACTTATAGACAAAGAACATAACGGTTAAGAAGAATGAATTGTTTGTCGCGCACAGCCTTTTGACAAGATGTTTAAGATGTGATCGAACGTGAATAATAAATTTGTTAAGTTATTTTGACCTTTGAACTTTACTTTTGTTGAAAAAGAGACCATATTTAATTAGTTTGACGAATATTAGAAATAATTTGATAAATATTTATACACATTTTACATGTAAAACGTAAATATTTTTTGTAAAGATTAATGTGGAAAATAAATAAAAAATACCAAAAAATAAAAATCAAAATATTTGCAACGCCATTCTAAAAATGACACTACAAAGTACAAACGGAGATAAAACTCCAAATATACATTTTAGAATGACAGTCCTAAGCTGGAGAGCATAAAGGAAAATCAAAAAATTCCGTGACGGGCGTGAAAATCGTGAGATGTAACTTTTTCTAATGTACTACTGAACTAAAAGTACTAGAAGTTTGAACTAGTAAATTCCAATAACTGAACTATTACGGAGCGATAATTATTGTGATAGAGCATTAATAAGTCTAGCGGGCAAAGCCGCAGGCAACAGCTAGGTTTTATAGAAAACTAGCTAACTTGACAGTCGTTGCCTTATCACGTCCATGTATACTTACATGGACAGTTAACATGTATACTTTATATTTTAGTAGGTTTTCTACAACACAATTTTTAACGTTATAGGCGAAAAATTATGTGTCTGTCGTTAAGCGGTCGGAGTTGACTTTTAGTGGTCCCGGGTTCGATCCTCTTGTTTGGCAACTTAAAAATAAAAAAAATGTGTATTTCCAATTTTCTAGTAAAAATAACGTTGGACGGGATTGGATTCGAGCCCGGTTGGTGATAGGCTTACCACCTATCATTGTGGGACTTAGTGTTTGGCTAGTTATTTGTGCCCCAGTTGAAACTCTGCCTACCTATTCGGAGATATGGGCTGAAAATACTCTTTCTAACGTTCCTCTAAATTTACAAAAAGAATTACCTTAATCGTTCCATCCGTTTACGCATGATGCGATAACTAACGGAAACAAAGATTCCTTTTTATATCTTGCTAGGTGTTCCGGCGAACTATGTTCCATCCATTCAGTTTATATGAGAAAAATCAAAATATTTTTCTTATTTTTCTTTCAGTCGAACAGAAAGTTTTCTATGTTTGTCTCCTAGTTCTAAGGTACCTCTCTATCAAGTTTCAGCCAAACCGATTCAGCCATTCTTGAGTTTGTTTAGGAAAATTTAAATAATTGTTTTATTTTATTTTCCTTCCAAATTTTCACAAGAAATTTCTTCTGATAATAACTATCACAAAAAAAATTTGCAAAATTGGTATTTCCATTCAGGCGTGATATAATGACGATGCTAAATGGGGATACACTTTTATATGTTTAGTTAATTAATATATTATATTAAATAAGAGTGTATAAAACGTAACATTTTTTCTCAAAAACGTTTCTAGCTCCCGTAGGAGCTTTTGTAAAATTCTTGTTTTGCCGATGTTGTGTTTTCACGCCTATATCCCCGAAATGGTAGGCAGAGACACAATTAAGGCACCCACGACTAGCCGAAGATACTACGTAATATACCAAGTACACTTCCCTATAGCTGAACTTAAAATAAACTACAGACGGTTTTTTTTAATATTGGAAGGCTAACAATCAAACAGACTTCCTGATAGTAAGACATTCACATCGCCTAGAGACACCAAAGGTGATAATTGTGCGTTGCCAACCTAAATCCGGGATAGTAGGCCTCGAGCAAAAGTAAGCTTACCGTTTACGTTACCCTCCGAACCAGAACACGTCAACGGCTAGCACTGACGTTATGGCGGCAGAAATAAGTAAGTCGGTGGTACCAAACCGGGCGAGTGGCTACGAAACACTACCACCTAGTAGGATGTCACGGTGTTAGTTACGTTAAACCTATGCTCGCCTTTTACGACTGCCTGGCACAGGAAGAGTCTAATCTACAAAGGCGCCCGGACCAACACGAAGGAAATTATAAGTAAGTAGCTGCTACCTGCGGCTTCGCCCGCGTTTTCACAGAAACCCGGTGTGCGATCGGGATTAAAAATAGCCTATATGTTAATCCAGGTCACAATCTATCTGTCTTCCAAATTTCAGACAGATCCGTACAGCCATTCGAGCGTGAAAGAGTAACAAACATCCATACATCCATACTTACAAACTTTCGCATTTATAATATTAATAGGATAGTGCATACATTTTTGTCTATGTTAACGGCCTTATCCACGTGTTGGATTATAATAAAACTTATGTGGGACCATCTCTAAAATACAAAAAAAAATGCGTAGTGGTATCTAGTAAAATAGAGTCGTTTTTGCACTTTTAGTGCGCTCAATTATTAATGCTAATGACTTATATTATTCTAATAATTATATTCATTTCTATAAATTATTACTTAAGTAAAAAGGTCACGATGTTACTGACATAATAAGCGTTTGCTCGTGTATGATGTAAAAAAAAACTACCTACACCTTTTGAAGTTGATCGTAAAGTCACGTCATATTCGTTTTGTAGTTTTGCGTTTTGGCGCCATCGAGGGAAAAGATGGTCGAAGTTTTGTCATAATTATTGGATTTCGTGTTGATATTAAGTGAAATTAGTCAAATTTGGTGGCATTTTGTACAATTTTGTTCAGTGAAAGTGCACAAATGAAATAATTATTAAGAATTTAAGGTATCGTGTATTTCCTCGTTGTATATGAGCTTGAGTAATGAAGCCACCGCTTAACCCAAGACCCTGACATGACATAGTGACGACTTATGACTAATTATAATTAAATCCCGATTTTGATAAATTTGATGCAAATTTCTATTTGACTAATGGCAAAATACTAACGTGAATGCCAAAACCTAAAGAAAGAAAAAGAAGTCACGTCAATCTTTAAAACTATTAACAACGAGTTATCTAACGGATCAGAAATCGTCAAAACGACCCATCAATTTGCAATTAGACTGGTTTTCTGGTCGTCGAGTTATTTGTCATTTGATATATTATATGTTTTCAACGTTTACGAACTTTTATGATTGCCAATTATCGTTTTAAAGAAAGTTTTAAAGTATATGCAATTAATGTCGATTCGCTGTACTAGAAAGTTGAATGGCGATAAAAATACATTGATGACATTTGTCGATAGTTTTTACGATGTTTTATGTAATTTAGAAATAATATTTGTTAATGGAGGTATTTTATTTAATATAAAATAAACGTTCGTATAACTATTAACTGGCTTTTACTGACGGTTACAATTATTTGTAGTTTTTCCCTTGTTTAAGCCTTGGTTAACGTTAACACCAATTTTAGCAATTACAAAAATTAGTTTGACGTGTTAGTCCTTGGTTGTTGTCGAATTTTAAACATCATACCTAAATCTTTCTGGTTGGTCTTCTTTTAATTTTACAAAAGTATTATATCTTAAATGCAACAGTACAGAGAATTACAATTTAAAGATTTTTAAAGCAAGAACTACAGGTTCTTATAACTTAGATTAGGTACCATTTTTGACCTTTATATCACTTGTCATCCAATGATTTATAAAATAATAGCATAATGAATAACTTTGTAATTTTGGTATCTTCTAAAACAAAGAAATGAACAAGTAACGTTTTAGGTACAAAAAATATACACTTGTTTAACTAAACATTACCTACAATAACTGTTATACAACCAATAAAATGCTACACTTTGATGATTTGGATGCATTTTATTGCTTGATAATACAATTTTAGAAAGTGTATAATTTTTTTTAAGTGTGTTGAGCTAGGATTAAATGTTTTGGTGTTGGAAGGCGGTATTTACTTTTTTGTTTTTTAAAAGCGACAGCCTGTCTTAAGCTAATTTAGATTGATTTGCCGTTTTTTGCAAAAAAAGTAGTTCTAGCAAGAGTTAGTTGGCCTTACCATTTCTAGAACGCTCACCTTATGAAGGTAATGCGGCTAAATGATAACACGGCTCAAGAACATTGTAATTTTCCAAGAGTCTGGTCAGCGAAAAATATATCAATTGGTCAAAATATGATTGACTCGATTGATATGTTTTTTTTCTGCTCCTTAAATATCTAAAGGTAAATTTCACATTACGAAATGCGCAAAGAATTTTATTTAATGTCAAAAATGGTTATCAGCTCTTGTAATGTAAAAAAAAACTTTACATACCTACATTGTTTGGTTTATATTATTCGTAAGTTAATGGATTTTATAGGTATAGGATCTAAGTCTTTCTCGACTTAGGTCAAGTTACGTTGTTCTAGTTATTCCAGTTCCTACAAGTAGGATCCAAAGTGCTTAAGAACTACTTTTATACAGGTTGTTTTAAAATAGTTACAAATTAACATACATTTATATAGGTTTAAGTGATAATACACTTTTTAACTTAGCAGTATTTTATAAGTATTTTTTTCTTTAAACATATATTTATAGCAAAAATATGACTCTACGCCCGAATCCCCGAAGAACAAAGGTACAACCCACAATGTGTTAGGTGGTAAATCTATCGCCAGCCGGGCAATCCAATCCCGGGCCAGATATTTTTATTAGAAAATTGGAAATACTATTAATACAATAACACGCATTTAATAAGACTGACATTAGAATACCTAACTGTGTTAGAATATGTTTTTTTTTTAAAAACAACATTTTCAACAATACAGAAATATCTCAGTATTCTTAAAAATTCGAATGTCTGGTTCTATGACAAAAGCTATAATTTCAACTCAACTTTATCCTTTATTTACTTGATTATCAAATAGACTGATAAAAACATAAAACTATCTTTACACCCATATTCCCGGAGAAGAAGGCAGAAACACAACCAAGGCACCCACCCAAAATACACATTTATATTTTATAAAAATCACATATGCTTAATAAGACTGATAAGGAATACTATTAGAATAGTAAACTGTATTGAAAAAAAGTGGGTTTAATTAAACACCAAATTTGAAAATACTAGCTGTATTTCACAATATTCCTAAAATTCCAATTTCTCACACAGTCTGAATTAGTTCTATACAAATTAATTCATTTTTACAACTGTATAATAAAATGTAATATAAACACCCTGTATATATAACGATAATGACGCATCGATGTCAATGCAAATAGTTATTTATGTAAATCAGAAGACCGTACACCTGTTGACAATTAAATGCAAATCAGTTGCTTTTCCAGTGTAAAAATGTCGTTCATGCGAGTAATGAACCGTTAGTGTAATGAATGCTTAATTAACACTAACAATGACATATGGGAAGTTGAAAGGTACATACATACATTTCACGCCAAGTTACTTGTGATATAGGAGGATATCGAGTGCCAATTGTCATGATTCCTGCAGACCTGGGTAACTTCTTTAAGCTACAGCTTTACATACATCGGATCATGCATCGGAGGCTCTTGATACTCGATGATAACTTGCAGATAAAATCTGAGCGACGTGATCATGAAATATCCATTGAACAGTCAATTTCTGGAACGTTAATCAATTTTAATCTACGATTTATCTCTTCAAAAATCCTCTTAGAAGTGTTAACCGAATTCAAATTAAATAGCTGTTGTGAAGAGATAAAGAAAAAGATTAAACGTCTGTAGAAATGTCGTGTACAGACTAATCTAACAGCACTAAACGTGTTTTTCTCTTTCTATTTCTTTAAAAGAAGACAGCGATAATTTAAATTAGTTTAGTGAATGAGCTACAAAATTACTACCGATATCACTGTTTTCCAAATAAATAAAATAACAGAAGGGACTTTATAGGTGTGGCAATTGATATGTACTAATAATGTGAATAGTTTGCTACTAAATATTACGAAAGCTGTAACCTCTTAACCCGTCCTCAAGTGATGTGGGCAAGCCTTAGATAAACCAGTGAAGGGAGATAAGCTTACCATTTATACTGGCATGTCTTCTGTATTGAGGATATTCAAGTATAATAATGTTCATGTAAATTGATTGTATCTGGGTAATATATTTACCTAAACCTGATATCAATAGCCTACCTATGATGACAGATAGTGCTATTATAAATCAGTAATCAGATGACCACAGTTATTAATTGACTTCAGGTCTTGATTCTGAAGTGGTCTCAGATATATTATCATGATCCGACTAGTGTTTTTTTTAGTTATATCTAGCTTGTTAGATGTCTATAGTTTAACACCATGTCTAAATTTTGGTTTATGTTGACGACCTCTTTATAATCATATACATATATTTCATCATGATATGACTAGTTTTTTTTTTATTATACCTACTTTATTAGATGACTATAACTTAAAACCATGTCTAAATTTTGTTTTATGTTGACTACTTCTTTATAGTAATATATATTTTGTCATGATCCGACTAGTTTTTTTTTTAATTATACCTTGTTTATTAGATGACTATAGCTTAACACCATGTCTAAATTTTGGTTTATGTTGACGACCTCTTCATACTTGTATATATTTTATCATGATTGGACTAGTCTTTTTTTAGTTATACCTAGAGTATTAAATGAGTATAACTTTAAACCATGTCTAAATTTTGGTTTATGCTGACGACCTGTCATTGATGCAGTGCTAAATATAACCCAAAGCTTCTAGTTTTAAACATACAAACAACTTTGTGTAGCCTTTGCCTAATTAAAATAATTTGCTACATGTATACAATTAAACTTTGTAGAATTAAAATTTGTTTTTTCTGAAACAACAAAAGAATATACGTATTATACAAAAATATTAAACACTTGTTGAACAAATGTTTAACTAAACACCGTCTAAAATTTAGTTTCTCAACCGTGCTGCCACGTCATCCACGCGTATGTCTATTATCTATTTGTTGTGGTATGGCGTATAAAGTTTAAATTCTTACTTATCAATATTATAATAGAAAGTCGTGTTAGTTATATTATTTATAACTCCAGAACCACTGTACCACTTTGGTTGAAAATTGGCTGAATATATCTTAGAACCGGGAGATGGACATAGAGCACTTCTTAATAAGGTTGGACTATGAGAAAACTAGGAAAAACAACATTTTAATTTCACATATACAAACTGAACGGATGGAACGAAGTTCGACAGAACAGCTAGTATTTTATATACAAACTAGTGACCCGCCCCGGCTTCGCACGGTTATGAAATATACATATAAACCTTGCTCTTTCATCACTTTATCTATTTAAAAATCCGTTGAGTAGTTTTAAAGATTTAAGCATACAAAGGGACATATGGACAGAGGAAGCGACTTTGTTTTAAATTTATACTATGTCTATGTAGTGAAGTTTGGAAGCTTGCGTTCACATCTTAGTTTCATTACAAAACGGCTAAACCAATTCCAATAAATTCAGCATGTGAATAAATAATACATTAAAGGTCACAACCTACTTTTTATCCAAAAATTTCAACGGATCAAGAGCTAAAGCACTCTGATGCATAAGCAAACCCGCATCCAACAATTATTTTTTAATAACCTTTACACACGCTACAAGGACACGATAGACATCACGTTTTTTATCCCATGTAATACGAGTCGACTTGGAACCAATCGACTATCATTGTCTCCATCTCGGTGTCGAATCATTAGATCATTTTCATTCGAGATTGAGTCACGTATTACACCCGGATGGGATCTTCTTTTTAATTACTTCAAATATGTCAAATGATATAAACCAGCGTAATTCATAAGCGCCAGCGATAAGCTTTGAATAAATATTTTTGGAGTTAAACAAGTGATTTATGAATTCAAGCGGAGTTCCAAGATTAGTGTTAATTGGCTTTTTACAGACAAACATAAATAAACACATATGTATAGTCTAGCTTATAAACCTTTGTTAGTTACAGAGTTCGATTATTTTTAAATGAAGTCTATTTTCAAGTTATTTTTGTATCAAACTTTTACTATATAAAATGTTATTTAAATATTGGTAGTTTTTTTCATGATTTAAATAAATAAATTTTGATATACTTCTATAAATTTTAAAGAAAGAAAAAATTTCGCCCCAGACAGGATTTGAACCTGTAACCTTTTGTCTCAAGCCGACGAATGCTCTAACCAATTGAGCTACTGAGGATTCAAGTCCCGTGGCGAAATTTTTAATTCCTTTCTAACCCGTTAACGCGGGTAGTTATGTCCTATAGATACATATAGAATTTTTTCTTTCTTTAAAATTTATAGAAATCTATCCCTAGCACAGGGCAAGTGCTAAAATAAAAATACGTTTGATATACTTGTTTGTCTTAGAACTTTATGGCAATGTAATATCTCTTTTTACTCGTGTCCAGTCTTAGTTAGATACTCATAATCGGTAATAGTTTGAGAGTAATGGTTTAGAGCTCTTTAAATTAATTATTCTTAATATCTTTGACAAGATATCAAACTTACGTCACTTAGACTTTTATTGTCGATTTGTTTTACATCATTTAGACATTTATTACCCAATTAATCTGTAAGATTGAAAATTGCAGTATTACCGCTATCGACATCCTGTGACATGACCCACAGTCGGTTGCGGCCGGCGCCACAATGTCAAAACAAAATAAGATTGTTCCAACCCGATTCCCACAGTAGTATACTCAAACTGGACATCAATTTTTAACATCATATATTTTACTGCATTAAATCCGTTAGATCAGTGGTTCTAAAAGTATGTTAAGCAGAACTCCTAGTTGCGGAAACCAAATTAGGAATCGCCATCTTTAAGAATCATACTAATTGAGGAACCTAGTTCCTTACAAAACTCAGAGTTCTTAGAAATTTGGTAGGTAGGAAAATATAACTCTGGAAGTAAGTATCTTCAGGCTCATATCCCCGAAGAGGTAGGCAGAGATACCATGGCAGTTAGGGTAGGGCAGTCCCACAATGTGATAGGTGGCAAGCCTATCACCAACCGGGCACATATCCAATCTCGAGCAACGTTTTTTTTTTTATTAGAAAATTGGAAAAACCCAATCTTCTTTTTGTTGCCCGACCCGGGAATCGTACCTCCCGGCTCCTCCGAAACCTCCTCATGCAGTCAAGCCCGACAACTGAACCGCTACACCACAGAGGCTATCAAATACAAGTCTGGATAAGGCAAACTGTAAAGCAAAAGGATGAGAGGGTTAAATTTCAATATCCACATTGAAAGTTAAATTTGATGCTTGAATGTTTCACTATATCCATGCTTAAAATTATAAAGTACTAGCTGCTACCTGCGGCTTCGCCCGCGTTTTCACAGAAACCCGGTGTGCGATCGGGATTAAAAATAGCCTATATGTTAATCCAGGTCACAATCTATCTGTCTTCCAAATTTCAGACAAATCCGTTCAGCCGTTCGAGCGTGAAAGAGTAACAAACATCCATACATCCATACTTACAAACTTTCGCATTTATAATATTAATAGGATATACGTAACAGATGCTTTAATGGCTACACCGCTTGACCGATTTGAAATAAATTTGATATGCATGGGTATATTTAAGGACCCGAGTTTTTTATGATGTTGAAAGACTAACAAGCAAGCAAATTTACTGATGGTAAAAAATGCACACCAACTAGAGACACTAAAGATGGTAATGCTGCGTTGCCAAACAGAGACTGGGATAGTAGACCTTGAGTAAAAGTAAGTTTCAAAGCAAAGTTCAAGGCAAATCCTTCCATTATCATCGAAACAACTTGTAAGGCCTGGCGCCAAGGCCTAACGCGCATGTAATACTTTGTTGTCTATAGGCTACGGTTATATTTTACCATCAGGAGAACCACGTGCTTGTTCCTGGACCTCACACATAAAAACTGCTGTTCGTTACCATCGTCGTATTCCGTGCCAAAAGCTAGCTGATCGATAGGATACGTGGTGAGTGAAAACTCAACCGCAATATAGCTAAACAACATCGTCTTTACCATGAGCTGTTACAGTGCTAGACTCGCTATGCATAAGCCTGTGCTTATCCTGACGTTGTACGGAACCAAGAGTTGGGTATGTCAGAAAATATAGGAAAGTAGAATAAATACGATCAAAATTAGAGCGCTACAGAAAATCTGTGGTCTAACGTTACCTAGCCGCATTCACAAAAGCGACATTCTAGGAAAAGTGAGATTAAAGAAAAGGTTTGGCGTCAAAATAAGAAAGGGAATGCTCCGATGGCTCGATCATGTAGAAAGAATTGCAGATGAAAGATTGACAAAGCAGATATACAATGCGAAAGTGGAATGACGTAAGAACTTAAAGCTTTGGTTGAAATTTCTTGTTCAAGGGTGATGTCAAGAGCTTTTCAAAATGGCATATGGACGTATTAAGGAGTAATGAATATGGAGGAAGTTAGGCAGTCAAGAAACCCCAGAAGGGCCTCGACGTGAAAGTATGTATACACTAGCTGTTACCTGCGGCTTCACTCGCGTTTTCAGAATAACCCGTTGTGTGATCTGGATTAAAATTAGCCTATATGTTAATCCAGGTTACAATCTATCTGTATTCCAAATTTCAGACAAATCCGTTCAGGCATTCGAACGTGAAAGAGTAACAAACATACACACATCCTTACAAACTTTTTCATTTATAATATTAGTAGGATGTATGATTAATTATCATACATCCTACTAATATTACTACTAATACTAACATCTTTTTATACTTTTATGATTAATTAACATATTGAATGTTGTGATATAAAATTCATTTGTCTTAGTTACTAGAACAGGCGCTATTCAAAGTTTTCATACAGATAATATACAGAGACACTAACAGAAAGTATCTTCACGCCCTTATCCCCGAAGAGGTAGGCAGAGGCACAACCAGGGTACCCACGACTAGCCGAAGATACTAAGTCCCACAATGTGATAGGTGGCAAGCCTATCGCCAACCGGGCACATATCCTATCCCGAGCAACTTTTTTTTTTTAAAAATTGGAAAAACCCAATTTTCTTTTGTTGACACTTATAGAAAACTCATGATATGGGCTTAGTAGCATATAAGAGTACAATGTATTGTATGAAGTGTCTATAGACATCAATAATTGTCTTCTACAAGCAGGAAAGCAGCCTTCTTGTTTACTATCTTATAACGTAAAATGAAGTTTTACAATCAACCCAAGGCTTGCCATCGAGTAGAAGCAACATTTCAGTTGTTATTTATGGCTGCAAGCATGAACTCTTTCAGTAGTATTCCCAAGAATAGTATCATTTATCATCAAAGCTAAATTAAAAATATGATAGGGGAGCCCAAGAGGTAATTTTTGTAGAAACTCAGACACGTCATATTAAGATTTGGAGATACGCTGTACTGTGATTAAACATCTCCATTATGCATCAAATCTCTGTATAGCGTAGGCTTAGAGTAGCTGTCTATTTTTTGGCTTGAAAATATACTCGAACATGGCAGATTAAATTACAATTAAATTAACAATAATTAAATCCATTTACTCGACTCAAGTTGTTTCATATATTCAAAAATTTGGACATTTTAAGCAAATTGTCAACAACTCGAGTACATTATACACATATCTAGTACATATATATATACTTAAATAGATACCAGAACAAATATAATAAACACACAGACTTGGAAATGCAGACATTTAAATATTCATCATTCAAATACCTGTCCCCTTCGGGAATCAATCCCGAGCCTCGCTACAATGCTTATTTAAAAAATACCAAATTACATGAACTTGATTTGAGGGTGTAGAAGGGTCAGAAGTTTTAAGAACCAAGTCATCTCTGTTCATTATCCATTACTTAAACCTGTTTTATTGATGAAATTTCGTAGTCGGAGACACAATAAATACACTATTAACATCTGATGAGTTCACCTATGTCCAAGTGATAGTGATATTAGCTTCTAGACGTAACGCACGGCTAGAAAAAAACATATGAATTTTTAATGTCCACTGTCAAATCGACTAAGTTTGACAAGTCCCCATGATACTGGAATGAATGCACATTTATCATCTCGTGCTCCCCTTTTATTACGAATACTCTTAAAACTTATTTACATCATATAAACATCTGATGAGTTCACCTATGTCTAAGTGATAGTAATTTTAGCTTCTTGACGTAACGCACGGCTAGAAAAAAACATATCATGAATTTTTAATGTCAACTGTCAAATCGACCAAGTTTGACAAGTCCCCATGATACTGGAATGAATGCACATTTATCATCTCATGCTCCCCTTTTATTACGAATACTCTTAAAACTTATTTACATCATATAAACATCTGATGAGTTCACCTATGTCCAAGTAATAGTAATTTTAGCTTCTAGACGTAACGCACGGCTAGAAAAAAACATATCATGAAATTTTTAATGTCAACTGTCAAATCGACCAAGTTTGACAAGTCCCCATGATACTGGAATGAATGCACATTTATCATCTCGTGCTCCCCTTTTATTACGAATACTCTTAAAACTTATTTACATCATATAAACATCTGATGAGTTCACCTATGTCCAAGTGATAGTAATTTTAGCTTCTAGACGTAACGCACGGCTAGAAAAAAACATACCATGAAATTTTTAATGTCCACCGTCAAATCGACCAAGTTTGACAAGTCCCCATGATACTGGAATGAATGCACATTTATCATCTCGTGCTCCCCTTTTATTACGAATACTCTTAAAACTTATTTACATCATATAAATAACATGTCAATACTCAGTTCAAAGTTTCTCTCAGATTAATCAAAATACATGTTCGGAAATGATGAATGGGAATGTTTTGAAATCTTAAAATATTCATACTGGTTCGTACTGATGGAACTTCAACGTCAACATTCTTGACGTTTTTTTATGAGTGTTTAATTGATAATTTTTCCTTCTCACAGGGATGAGACGAACCCATCACTTGCAAGTGGAATAGCCTAGTAGTATTATTTCAGCATTTAGTTGGACTAGACGCTAACGTCTTCCAATGCGTCGTTTGAGTAGATATCAGCACCTATTTTTGACGTCATAGTGGTTATGTGGTTTATTACCAACAAGACCTCAACTACAACTCATCCAGAGTAGGACCCTGGGAATAATGACAGCGCTTGTTCTGGTCTCGAGGGTAGAGTAGCTGGTTGACTTGTTTAGTTGTCTATAGGCCACTGTTGTCGCTTACCATCAGGAGAGCTGCGTGCATATTCGAAGTCATTTATTTATTTTATAATTTATTGTATACAACAAAAACTTACATAAATTTCAAAACTAAAATACTTGTACAAAAGGTTAGCTTATCTCAGATAAAGAGATTTCTTCGAGCTCACCCAAAAAGGAGCTCATAAAATAACTTAAATGGTAGACTTACTTACTTACTTATATAATAGTAGGTAGGTAATAAATTAAGTGAGAAAAAAAATGGATAACTATTCAGCATTAACACATATATATTATATACATTAAACCGAGGAGAAAAACAAAAAACAAATGATATGCACAAAAAAAGAAAAAACAATAACAAACCATTAAACGTACCAGAAATACATACACTTGCATGCATAACAAAAATATATAAACTTGTATATTATATATCTGAGAATACATACAAAATACTAAAGATAACACAATGTGTAAACAATTGTAATGTACTGGGTGTATACATACAAACACAAGTACATAAACTACAAGAACTGATGGTGTGAAAAAAAATCTTTAATAATCTTTTCTTCTGTATCTTCACGCCCATATCTCCGAAGAGGTAGGCAGAGGTACAACCAAGGCACCCACGACTAGCCGAAGACACTAAGTCCCACAATGTGATAGGTGGCAAGCCTATCGCCAACCGGGCACATTTCAATCCCGACCAAAATTTTTTTTATTAGAAAATTGGAAAAATCCAATTTTCCTTTTTGTTGCCCGACCCGGGATTCGAACCCGGGACCTCATGCAGTCAAGTCCAACAACTGCACCGCTAGACCACAGAGGCGATACTGAACCGCTAGACCACAGAGGTAAGAAACAACCAAATCATAAACGTTACAATTGCGTAATTATCCTTTGACCAGTCTTTGACACTTAAACAACTATGTTATCATACTTCACAATATTATAAACGAGAAAGTGAGTGTTTGTTTGTTTCTCCACGCAAAAAAAGCTTAGCTGATTTCCGTGAAATTTGGCATATGAATTTTGGCTTGGATTAACACATACTTAGAATAGTTGTCATTACGAAAAAATATTTAGTGAAACCATTAACCACGCGGGCTCCACCGCGAGCGGCAGCTGGTATATAATACTTTTAAACAAAATAAAATATGGTTTGAGGAAATACACTATGAACAAATAAAATATCTGCTTTGTCAATCTTTCATCTTTCATTCTTTCCACATGGCCGAACCAGCGGAGCATGCCCTTTCGCATTTAATGTATACAAATGTAATTTTAATTTAATTATTTAATTTAATTTAATTTAATATAATACAATATAATATAATAAAATACATTTAATGTAATACAATGCGAATGTGGATGGATGTAGGTACCCGGGGAGACCAAGGCTGACATTTCACGATCAGATCAATCGGATATTATCCGAGGGTGGTGTCAAGAGTCTCCGAAACCGGCGTGTTTGTATGAAAAGGGTTATGAATGTGAAGGAAGCAAGACAGGTTTGTCAGGATCGTGAGGTCTGGCACTCGATACTCTCTGCCTACCCCGTAAGGGACTTGGCGTGAAGATATGTATGTATGTATGTATTTATCAATTTACTAATAAAAACATCTTGATGCCCATATTCCCGATTAGGTAGGCAGACGCACAACTAGGACAAATATAAAGATAAAAACAATTCTATTAATCGCCTCTGTGGTCTAGCGGTCTAGCGTCAGACTTGACTCCGGGTTCGATCCCCGAGTAAAAAATAGAAAATTTGATATTTCAATTTTCTAATATAATGCCCGGGATGGATGTGTGGCCTGTTGGCTATAGGCTTGCCACATATCACATTGTGGGACTTAGTGTCTTCGGCTAGTCGTGGGTGTCCTTGCCGTGCCTCTGCCTACTTGTGGCGTATGACTACATATGGGCGTGAAAATATTATTTTTTATCCTAACAAACCTCTGCTACTTGGTGTTTGGCGTACGTACAAAATTTCAGGTCGTATCGTGATTTGATTACATACATACATACATACATACATACATACATACATACATACATACATACATACATACATACATACATACATACATACATACATATCTTCACGCCAAGTCCCTTACGGGGTAGGCAGAGAGTATCGAGTGATTTGATTTAAAGTCGATATTACGATGCCGATATTGACTAGTATTTGTGATTTTTTTACACAGTTTTGGATGTTCATAGAAATAAATTAACTCCTTTTTCATTGTTTTTACTTCATTCGTCAAATGTATGTATTAAATAACAACAAAAAGTTAATTTAAAAATTGCGTGTTCCTGGTAATTTATTTATTGCAACAATATTTATTGCAATGTTAAATGTCATAGCAATTATAAATTTATTGTGAATTATAAACATAGTTTATTAAACTGTCCCAAAAGCCGGAAAGAGTATAGACAATAAAATAATATTAGAACATAAATAATATTGCTAAATTTGTACAGTCACGAACAAATAACCAAAAATGTAAAGTTTATTTATTATGCATTTTCTACAACTTTTATTTTATTCTCTTAACAAAGTAAAGTATGATTGCCTGTGTGGTCTAGCGGTCCATCGTCGGATTTGACTTTTTGAGGTTCCGGGTTGGATACTCGGGTCAGGCAACAAAAAATGGGAAACATGTATTTTAAATTTTCATAATATATGATATATAATAAAGCCGTCGCATTTAAATGCGATAAACGTAAAAACGCATTTAGTCAAATGTCAATTTTATTGTCAAACCAGTTTTGATTGCTTTTAATAATTTTATTATACTGAACTATTTGACGTGGTTAGTAGATTTTCAGAGGATGGGGATAACAGTTTTGTAAATTTTAAAAGTACTAATAGTAGAGGAGACCGTGGGAGATCGACCTTCACCGATCTGATAACCAGATGAGACGTATTTTTTATCGAATATAATTAATAAACAAATTTGCCTATAATTACTTGCCTATCTGAAAGTGCTCATGGCTATTTTTAATTAAATTAACTTTAATCGATTTTTTTTTCATCACTTTAATTTTTTTGATAACCAAATGAATTTTATTTCACTGTTAGTTTTTAACACACAGAATATGCCTCAGTAGGCTTGCCTACTCATTTTTGTGTATAGCTACCTGGCAACAGATGAGAACAGGTAAATCAATATAGGCGACTCCATCGTTCTGTTAACTTATGGAAAGTTATATCAAATTTTTGATTATTTTATAACAAAATCAGTCATATAAACTTGCCTGCAAAAAATCATACTTAAAGCATACATAATTTGATTAAAAATAGTCATGAGCACTTTCAGATAGGAAAGTAATTATAGGCATATTTGTTTATAAATTATATTTGATAAAAAATATGTCTCATCTGGTTATCAGATCGGTGAAGGTCGATCTCCCACCGGCTCTTAGACTATAATTGCAGTAGCATATAACCGAGATCACATCCGATTATCGAACTCGTTTACACTGAACTTAGTTTTACTAAACTCAATTTTCAATATGATTGGTGAAATCGACCCTAAGTTGTGATCGTAGAGAGATTAGTACTATCTCAACTAATCTAAGTCATATGATACCACTAAAATAAGCAATTACCAATTTCTAAAAAAAAATGGAAATGTGCCCGGTTGGCGATAGGCTTGCCACCTATCACATTGTGGGACTTAGTGTCTTCGGCTAGTCTTGGGTGCCTTGGTTGTACCTCTGCCTACCTCTTCGCGGATATGAGCGTGAAGATACCAATTTCTACATATAAAAAAAACATTCACCCCAGCCAGGATTTCGAACCGTCTCTTTCAATTGGTCTCAAGCCAACGAATGCTCCACTTGAGCTACTGAGGATTCAAATTCTGTGACGATATTTTTAATTCATTTTTATTGCCGTTTACGCTGGTAGTTATGTCCTGTAGACATACAGTTCTGAGTACCTTCTAAATGACTTCATCGTTACAGATGAAAATCACATTTATAATGGCCATAACTTTCGTTTTGTTTAAAGAAAATAACATTTTGTAATATTATATTTATACTTATAATAAGACTAAATTAGTGAATTCTGTACATAAAAAGAAAAAGGTTCAGGCGACTTGAAAATTATTTGTTTGTAACGTCAAATATTTGAAACAAATTTGAAGGTGTTTGAAATAGATTTGACCTTGAAGAAGGATATCAGCTTCTTTTACCTACTCCAAAAAATAACACTGCACATTTTTTATGATTGCTACGCGAACTTAAAAAAATAAAAAACATGATAAAACCAACACATTGTTTCTAAACAAAGTGGCCTCAAACATACTTTTAACAAGATCTATTGGTTTATAAATACTTAATAGTGCATAAGTAAAATATAAGTATGCCTTATTAAGTATAACTCGAAACCAGTTGCTGCAACATAATAAAACTTATGTGAGACTACGTCAGAATGAAAAATTTTAAAACGGAATCATCAAATCGCGACTTAGGAATGAAATTGGAGTATTTTTTTTAATTTTACTGCGCTTAAATTATTATTCCCTGATGATTTCCCGGAGAGAAATATAATTTTGATACGCACGTATAGTCGCGAGCAACAGCTAGTTCAGTATCAAGGCTAGACACAATTTTCTTACCCGACTGTACATTTGGCATAAACGTGACAACGCCATAGCCTGTAATCGGTATCACCATCCCAGTCATGACCATTGAACGACGGCAATGGCAATTAACCACCTGAACGATTTACAAGCAATAAAAATAAGGTGATTATTTTTCCATTATTACAAGTCATGATAGTTTAATTGTTGATTCGTCATAATACTCATAATTAACTCAATGCTAAGTATGTACACGCTCGTATCACCAAAGAGAGAGAGGTACAACCAGGGCATCCACGACTAGCCGAAGACACAAAGTCTCACTATGTAAAAGGTGGAAAAACTATCGCCAACCTGGCAATCCAATCTACATGGCAACATAATTTTTAAAAATTAAAAAAAATAAGAAACACATTTCCTTTTCTCATGCCCAACCGAACCCTTGACCTCATGAAGCATTGAAGTAGGAATTGGAAGTAGGAAAGTTAGTGATTTCCAACCCTAGTGTGTGACTGTCACGGTGTTAGTCACTATAAAGGCTTTCTCGCCTTATCGCAGAACAGTAGAGGTACAACTTATTCCCTCAATGGGATAGGTGGCAAATCTGTCATCATCTGGGTGCTCATCCTATCGCAG
Organism: Calephelis virginiensis; assembly: GCA_002245475.1. Taxonomy (NCBI): domain Eukaryota; kingdom Metazoa; phylum Arthropoda; class Insecta; order Lepidoptera; family Riodinidae; genus Calephelis; species Calephelis virginiensis. Next base: position 39,657 of record NJDC01016702.1, read on the forward strand.
GTCATATTGTTTTATATTAGAACTTTAAATAACATCTGTATATTGGAAAGTTAAAAATAATATTGCCTCCAGGGTGCGGATATTCCCGAGTGGGCAAGAAAAAAATAGAAAATGTGTAATTTAAATTTTCTAATTAAAATAATTGTGTAGAACTGGACAAATGCCCCTTTGGTGATAGACTTTCCACCTATCACATTGTGGGAATACCAGTCTTCAGCCATTCGTGGGTGCCCTGGTTGTGCCTGTGCCTCGTCGAGGATATGGGCGTAAAGATGTGTTTTTTAATATTCATAAATATGTGCCATAACCATGTTTTAGCCTCTTACATACCATATAATATTACATTTAGTAAATATGATAAAACTGTTTAAAAACGTGTAATGCCCTCTAGAAGCTTAACCTCTTAAAAGGAACTCGGTATTATTATTGGTAAATAACATATTTTCAATCTTAAAAGTAAGCTCTCTTTAGAAGCATCTAACTTAAAACGTAACTCTAGTAGGTGCTAGGTGGTAGAGTTTCGCAGCAGCTCGCTCGGATTGGTACCACCGCTTTACCTATTCCTACCACCATAACATCCAATGCTTGCCGTCGTCGTGTTCCGGTCCGGAAGGCAAGGTAGCTGGTAAACTTACTTTTGCTCGAGGCTTAACATCCCAACCTCGGTTTGGCAACGCACCATTACCACCTTTGGTGTCTCTAGGCGGTGAATTTCTTATCATCAAGAAATCCGTCTGCTTGTTTGCTTTCCATTATCATAAAAAATCGAAATGATTGCTCGAAACGAAGCCTTATACTGATTCTTGAATAACCCCTCTGACAATAAAGTTTATCTACTTATTTAGGTGTATCCTTTCAATATTAAAGTTATTATTTATATGGCAATTTTTTTTCTCGTAAAGTTTTTTTAACAGCGTTCGGGAAGCTAAAGGGTATCTTCTCGTCCAAATTACCGCAGAGCCTAAAGTCGAAAGTCTTCGACCAGTGTGTGTTACCGGTGATGACAAATGGAACTGAGACTTGGCCGTTAAATGTGGGCCTCTTAAATAAGTTCAGAGTCGCTCAGCGTGCTATTGAGAGAGCTATGCTCGGTGTTTCTCTGCGTGATATGATCCGTAATTCGGTGATCCACAAGAGAACGAGAGTATCCGACATAATTCAGAGAGTTAGCAAGCTGAAGTGGCAATGGGCAGGCCACATTGCTCGCAGAACTGACCACCGTTGGGGAAGAAAGGTTCTCGAGTGGCGGCCTCGCGCCGGAGGACGTAGTGTTGGACGACCTCACACCCGGTGGACTGATGATCTGGTCATAGTCGCGGGGAGTCGCTGGATGCAAGCGGCTGGTGACCGTGACTTGTGGCGCTCATTGGGGGAGGCCTATGTCCAGCAGTGGACGTCCTCCGGCTGATGATGATGATGAAGATGATGAACTTTTTTTTCATGCATATTAAGCGATTTATCCGTCCGTGATAATATGTTTGTGAACTGTTAATAAGTTTTCCTTTATCTGAAAAGGCATACTTTCGAGATGATCCGACACAAAGTCTGGGTCTGATAATGTCAGGTAAAACAACAAAACTTGTTTTTGTAAACTTAGATCATTTGACAGTGAATTCTAAGTCGATTTTTTGCAGATTATCATTGACCTTTGGTTAAATTTCTTTAACGAATATCATGTTTAATTTTAGCTATTTTAATGTTAATATCATCGGCTTATTGCAAGAAGTTATTAAGTGACATATTCATTCTTTTTAAATAAACGGAAATTTCAACATTTTAACAGTAAATATCGGACTGACAAAGTTGCAGTTATGGATTATATAGAAAGCTTCGTAACGCGTAAAGTAATTTAGTTAGAAACAATTTATTTACAACACTTGTACTTTCCATAACATATTTTTTATTGGGGGGAAAAAATCTAACGTCGTCAACCCAGTCAATTCAAATTTGTTTTCTAATGTCATGACTTAGTAATTTTTATTTAAATACTGACATTTTTGAGAATGACAATTAAGTGGTACTATTTTCAACAAAACTTCAGTTGTTATATAGCCCTAATTATGCTTGAATAGCGAAACCGATTGGCTAAACTATAAAAATTAAAAAAAAATATTGTGGAAAGCACAAGTCTTGTGAATATGTAAATTGTTTCTAAAATGGAATTCCATCAAGCACCGACGATAAGAAGTATAAAAATTAAATTAGCTAGAAGTTAGTGAGTTTTTGCATTGTCAAATAAGTCAAAATTAATCCATCCATGAATAATCGTATTTAGTGTTTTTTTGCAGTTAATGAGTTCTTGCAATAAGTCGACGATATTCTTGATATTTTTCCAATTAATCTCAATGGCTACCTTGACCAGATCCACATCATCTCACGCACTACGAACCATAAAAAAATAAATGAATGTAATTGTAGATTATCTCAATAAAATTGAATAATTGTAGTCGTGAATAAACAATTGGATATGAATAAAATCTGATCCGTGATCTTAATTCTCACGGCAGGGTCGATGATGCACTGGTACGTAATCACTGTCCGGGAACACCAATTACGAGGGATATTAGTCATTTGTTTCGTGATTTGACTCAATGACGTTGGGTCCCGACTGTATGATAATCACTTCGTGAACGTTTGATAGCAATACTTTGGCGTAAATGCCCGGATAAGTTGTGACTAATCGGTGCTCTGTTTCCATTATACCTTTTGCGAAATGTTATCGTTGGTTTAAAAATTACAAAATAATTTTATCTCAATAAAGGACTTCTTATAGATACGGGCTTTATAAGATTAAATAAGCCTTCTTTTGACTTATTTGAAGGTAATTAAATTCAATCTTATAATTCGTCCTTTAGAGACTAATAGCATTATTACTGTTTTTCTCGAAAACAAGACCTAGGCGTTTTTTTGGTGTTTTTACTATTACGAGAAATTTAAATAAAATTATTTTTAAGTTAAACTTTTCTGTCAAGGATTTGATATTTCATCTCATGCTAGACTTCACTCACCACTCTGGTGTAAAAAAGAATTTTGTTGCGAAACGTTATAAGATCGACTCTAAAAATGATTGTGGATTTTTGTAGCAGAAATCGCAAACCTTTTTGATCAAAAGTTTTATGTTAAAAGGTAACTGGGATTTTTTTGACTTTGTGTCTCATTTTTCCGTAACATCATTTATTTTGGCACAGATTTAGTATCGCGGGTTCAATTACAGTTTAAGTTGGGCAACCGCAACATGAAAAAAACTCGTAGGTACCTGATAATTCTAAACTTAAAAATAAACTTCGTTTTTACTTATCGAGACTCATTAAGCAACATACAAATAAAAATGAGAAAATGTGGCATGAAAAAATTCATACCCAACTGAAAATACATACATAGAACTCGTACATACGAAGTGAGAGCAAGCAGAAATAAAAAAAACCGAGCTGTGAGTTAGCTTCAAGATATTTAGACCAACGAAACGAAAACCAGTAGGAAAATATCTCTTAATCGCTTTGTCGTTTTTCAAATCGACTTTCAAATCATAACGTTGCTAAATAATAATAATATTTATTTATTGTCACATAATCTACAAATGTTACTAAAGTTGTAGTACAAATCTAGTTTGGCATTTTAGTGAGAGTCTGGTGCCTATTTTAGGTAAAAATATACCTGAGTTACAGGTCACCAGTGCCCCACCGTGTTAACTCATTACAATAACTTAGCCTAAAAGAAATAAAGTTTTATATGCGTGTATGTGCATGTGTGTGTTTATGTGTTTGTGTGTATGTGTGTGTCTGTGTTAGCGTATGTTCAATTCGTACAGCGTAAGATGGTGTCATATTTAAAATGAAATAAGTTTACATTTAAAAACTCGTCAGCTACGATACGATACGATAACTCATGAAAATGGAAACACATATTCTTACACCTAACGCAGTGAATTACAAAGCGAGAACAAATATGAGGCTGCACATTAAACACATTATTACCTGTCATACGCATCTACAACCATTACAAATGCTTGAAACACGTGCCTGGGTAAGATTATCTCAAAAAGTCCTCATTCCCACGATTTGAAATAAACTACAAGATATATATAATCTTAAGTGTCACCTGAATAAAATTTGAATATGCCATTAATTGCAGCGTAGAGGTGTGACAACATCTTCGAGTGCTATCGAATGATAAAACAATTTAAATTCCAGGATCATTCACTTGATCTAGACTTGCATGGTTTCACTTAATTTTCTTAAATATCAAATAATATTAGCCGACTGGTTTCGCTTTTACAAAGGAATATATTAAGAGAAACAAGTAGGTACTTTTTCGTATATTAAATAAAAAATACGTAGTGGGGTTTCACAAAGTGCTAAGGATGGAAACAATATAATATAGTCTTAATATAAATAAAATTGCTTGTCTCGGTGTTTGTCCGCGATGTACTCCTAAACTACTTAACTGATTTTAATCAAATTAACACAACGTGTGCAGTTTCATACAACTTGAAAAATGGAATAGCTTACATTTATCATGAGCGAAGCCGCGGGTAAGAACTAGACTCAAATATATAAATATTTATATTAACTTATATTAAAGTTATGATATACTGCCAGTGTTGGTCGGTGCTTCTTTGCAGAATAGATCATCTGCCTTCCTGCCAGGTAGCTCCTAAAAGGCCAGCATAGACTTGCCCGAATTTATACCACCACATCACCGATCCTGCAGCCATAACGCCAGTGCTTGGGCTTGCCGTTGACGAGTTCCAGTACCATTACCACCTTTGGTGTCTATAGGTGGGGTGAATTTCTTACCGGTAGGAAATTTGCCTGCTTGTTTGCTTTCCAATATCATTAAAAAAACTTTCCAAATTGCCAATCAATTTTATTCAACGATTTAATTCAATTTAGAATTATAAACCGAACTTATTTGAACCATTTTTTTTTTCAATTTACTAATAGCAACAATGTTATCCGGGATTGGATATGTGCCCGCTTGGCGATAAACTTGGCACTCATCACATTGTGGGACTTACTGTACTGGCTAATCTTGGGTGCCCTGGTTGTACCTGTGTCTCCCTCTTTGAAGATACGATCGTAAAGATAATTTGATAGTATTTTATTTTAAAGACCCATAGATAACACGTCATGACAAATCTCACGAATTAATTTAATTACTTGCATCAAAAGTGAGCAAATTACTTCAATTAACTAACGATAAGTGTGTCGTCTTTTAAAAGTGTGTTTGTGACAATTTATTTGGTAAAATAATTTATATAGATAACTATAAAAATCCATACATATATACATCATGATGAATAACATAACCATCTAATGGTCGAAGCCCGACATAAGTAAAAGATGTAAAATAAGCCTTTATTTTGCTAATTCCGCGTAAGCAGTGTAACCGTTGTGGCAAATAATCCTCCAAACGACACAGAATGTGACAAGCCTAACTGACTTATTTTACATCTTTTATAATGGATTTCCGCAAAGTAACGCCTGATTCAATAAAATACCGACAGAAGTAAATTAATTCTATTAGTTATGATAAGTGTTGACCAATAACATTTATTACATACAAAATCGATACTGGCATCATAAATACGAAAGTCTCTGTTTCTGTCTGTCTATAACGCTTTCATGGCGAAACCGCTAAACCGATGTTAATGAAATTGATATGCATATAATTAAAGACCCGAGTTCAAACAAAGGCTCCTTATTATTGACCGCTTCGTTGGAGGGGCTAGCGTATACCCCTAACTACATCAACCAACCGCGAGACTCGGGTTCGATTCCCGATGGGGGCAGGCATTTGCGTGATGTCTGCATTTCTGGATCTGGGTGTTCATTAAATTTATTAACGTATCTATTTAAGTATTTATATGTATTGGCATCGTTGACTAACACCCATAACACAAACATATAATTTGCTTACTTTGGGGTTAGATTCAATTGTGTGACTTGTCCAGGGATATTTATATTTATTATTAAAAAAAATCTAACCCGAATTCGTTAAATGGGGTGACTTAATGCAAACTTAAACTTGACTTATGGCAGAAGTTAAAAACAAAAAAAAATGCATTTCATCCTGATCGCTCAGTTACGTATACGGTATTTTTAATAACATCGATCACGTGAGCTTTCAATAAAAAAACCGCATCAAAATCCATTCAACCTCTGAAGAACTACAGTGCCACAAATAGACATACAAACGCACATACACACAAACACGTCAAACAGATAACAGACCCCGTTATCACAGAACTGTAATATGGCGAGTGTATCTCACCACAATACATTTTTGTCTTTCTAAAAGTATCTTCACGCCCATATCCCCGAAGAGGTAGGCAGAGGTACAACCAGGGCACCCACGACTAGCCGAAGACACTAAGTCCCACAATGTGATAGGTGGCAATATATCCTATCCCGAGCAACATTTTTTATTAGAAAATTGGAACAACCCAATTTTCGTTTTGTTGCCCGACCCGGGATTTGAACCCGGGACCTCATGCAGTCAAGTCCAACTGAACCGCTAGACCACAGAGGCGATTTTTGTCTTTCTATACTATAATTTATACGCAGTCAAACTACAAAAAGCCGATTTAACTTCACTAAGTACATAAAAATTACCTATTTAAATTTTTCTATGTCACTAGGAATCTACCATCAGATAGAGCCTAGGCGGCAATAAGGCCATCCTAAAGTACCACCTACTTTAAAATCGATTCAGAAATGACGGAGAAACGGATTAATATTAAAAACCTCCTTTTTAAAAAAAAAAAGTATCTTCACGCCCATATCCCCGAAGAGGTAGGCAGAGGTACAACCAAGGCACCCACGACTAGCCGAAGACACAATGTGATAGGTGGCAAGCCTATCGCCAACCGGGCACATTTCCAATTACGACCAACATTTTTTTTAATCCAATTTTCTTTATGTTGGCCCCGCCCCGGGATCCGAACCCAGGACCTCATGCAGTCAAGTCCAACACCCGGACCGCTAGACCAAAGAGGCGATTCAAAGTCGGTTAAAATAAAGGAATTGTAATTTGTGACAACATGAAGATTAATTTAAAATGAAATAAAAATGAAATCTTTAGTTGCGTCGGTATCTGAACCTTTCCAATACATTATCTGTCCAACTTTAATATATGCACTAAAGTTTGGGGTAGGAGGAATAAGTGATAGCTTGTCTGGACCCGGCCATCGTGCATAAATAACCTGCCTGTCCACCGTCCGGTAATCGGGGACTCGGGGGACTTAACACTTTCCCGTAACTATCCAATCTGGTCAACTAGTGCTGTACTAATGCTGCAGTGAATTGGCCTCCAAGATATTTTTTTATGATAATGGAAGGCAAACAAGCAAACGGATTTCCTGATGGTAAGAAGTTCACGTCGCCTAGAGACACCAAAAGTGGTAATGGTGCGTTGCCAACCTGAGGCTGGGATGTTAGGCAAAAGTAAGTTTACCGGCTACCGTACCCTTTGAACCGGAACACATCCACGGCAAGCGTTGAACGTTATGGTGGCAGAAACTTGTAAGGCAGTGGTGCCAATTGTGATGTAAAAGGCAATTTTTTATTGTTTAGTGTTTTTAAGTTAATTCATACTTTAAAATCAAGGTCATTACCTGATAGGCAGAAAATTTGAAATAAATAAATGTTTGTCAATTTCAATTTTTTTGATATTTAGGGCCATACCTCACCGGGACGCCATGGCGACGTGGCCAGCGAAGTCACCAACTAGTTCGTATTGAGATGTATGACGGCTAACTCACTTGGCGACCGACTGGCGACTTTGCATCTCAATACGAATTAATTGCCGACGTCGCTGGCCACGTCGCCATGGCGTCTCGGTGAGTTGTGGCCCTTAGTATCGCACAACGTTTCAGTTATCGTTAGTTTGATTCAACCGTCACCTTTAGACACTAAATATAATACAGGCGTGGCACTTTTTTATGGCCCGGATGTAGAAACCACTATCATAATTCGCCAATGGCGAAAACTGACGCTATAGCTACAGGAATATGTAACACAGTGGTACTAATCTGGACTAGTTATTGCACTAAGCTTTACCAGCACGTGGTTAATATATGTTTGTAATATTATGTTTTTAGTGCTTGACATTAATCGGGGAGTGACGCTACTTTTTTTACTAAATAATCATGAAATAAAAATTTGCATAGCCCCCGACAACACCTATCATTAAAATATAACTAGAAACAATATTTTCAGTCTTTTTTTAAAAAAACGGAATGCAATCGATTCGTTCGTTTATAAGCTATGATGACACCGAAAAACAGAGACAGAGAGAGGGAAAGAGAAATCAAACTAATGACAGCACTCTTTTTAAGTCATTGATTAAAAATTATGTCAACTGGCCATTTCTTAGTAACCGCAGTACAACAAAGTAAGTGCAATGTATCGCGATAATATGGAGATATATCAAAGACACGTTTTTTATTCAGTGGCTGGGGAGACAAGATTTATTTATCTTCTACTGTCTGTCTATTTGACTTACAACGGTTCAACGTCTAGGGTTTATCTGTAAAAGCTTTAGGAGGCACTTGCTAAAAAAATGTCTGAATAAGTACCATCTCTATAGCTAAGCGCACAGAAAAACTACACAAACCGACTCCCATTATTTCAGTACTTACAGATTTGATATTTTTTTTTGTACCAAAACGGTACCTAACTCATAAAATTTACCAATATCCTACTTGTAGTTATACTTAATAATGCAAACATTTTTGGTCGCATCATGATGAAATTTATATGGGAATACATCTCAACCATGATTGACCCTTTTATCATCATCTTCATCAAAATCAGCTCATATTTGGACGAGTAATCGAGTAACAAGCACACAAAAAGACAAAGAGTCGAACTGAGAAGACTCTTTTTTGGAATCGCTTAAAAAGTGCCATCTTAGGACCGAAATGTACTAAATTGTCACTAGCAGGTCAATTTCATTAAATAAAATTTAATAAGTGGTAATAATTCTCTCTCTCTCTCTCACTAAACAAATGTTATGTTATAACTATTTCCTTTCAATGAAAGTAATAGAAAGAGATAAAACACATTTAGTGCTGTCAGATTTGTTTGTACAATATTTCTGCAAACGATAAATCTATTCCTTGAAAAACATTGATTAGAACAGTAGAAGTTAATATTTCTGAATTAATTTGACATGTCTAAAATGTTCTATCTCTTCTGTTTTTATTTTATTGAAAAAAGACAGCATGCACCTAAAACAGGGTTTAGTTAATGCAGAAGATGTCAGATTATCAGAAGAAGTACCACCAATGTCAATTTGGCTAAATCGTTGAATCTTTGAATGGGAAAACTTGATTATTATATTTAAATTGCTGAGCAGACAGGCGTTGTAGTGCCCTAATTATGAATGTTAATTTTTATTTTTCATATTATGACCCTTCTCTTGATATTAATAACACAACAAAATAAATTGGTTCATTTTCAGGCGTGATGCGCTGACCAAGGGAAGCAGGAATTGATTTTTATATAAGACTAGCTATCCCGGAAAACTTCGTTACATCCGTTCTGTTTGTATGAACTTAAAATGTTGTTTTGTAGGAAACTTGGAAAACTCGGGTTTAGTCGAAATTTTTCCTTTTTTTCCGGGACTTCCACAAATAATTCAAAACCAAAATTAGCCAATTCGGTCCAGCTGTTCTCGAGTTTTAGCGAGACTAACGAACAGGAATTGGTTTTCATATACAAGAGAAGAAAATAAATAAGTAATTGAGGCTGCTCGTCATTCGCTGTTGTAATACTTTAACAAGACGCTTATATTTTACATGATTAAATAGGAAATTAGCATTCCACAATTATTTCAGCGTCCCCTGATTATTTTTGCCTCGGTCTACTACAATCTACATTCAGTGATAATAAATATCCCTCTTTAGGTACTTCAGTGGTATGATACTGTTCAGCAGATGCTATTATCGCTGTATTTATTCCAGTCGTAAACCTTAGTTCTTGTCATGTTCTGTAAACGCGCATAAATTTAGCGCGTAAACTAACACGTGCTCTAGGCTTTCGGCCACAAGACATAATCACACCCGTAACATCTATGGTGTCTTTAGATGACGGCTATCTCTAACCGCCACGGAAATCGCTTGCTTGTCCTCTTTCTTTGGACACATTTTCGCAATTATAACTCTGAGACCTGAGCCTGTGTTGCTAGTTAAAAAAAAGGAGATTATCACCAATAAAACTAAAATCTTCCAGTGTGGATCCGGGCCCTTTGCAGAATAGACCATCTGCCTTCCTGCCAGGCAGCTCGTAAAAGGCAAGGCTTACCGTCGCTAGCGCCGTGACACCTGACTAGGGGATAGAGTTTCACAGCGACTCGCCCGGATTGGTACCACCGCCTTATCTTTTCCTGCCGTTATAACGTCAGTGATTGCCGTTGACCTGTTCCGGATCGAAGGAAAAGGTAGCCGGTAAAATTACTTTTGCTCGAGGCCCAACTTCCCGGTCTCATGTTGGTAACGCACTATTACCGCGTTTGGTATCTGTAGGCGGCGTGCATTTCTTACCATCAGGAAATATGTTAGCTTATTTGCCTACCAATATCGTAAAAAAGCACTGGGTAATCATTAAAACTTGTTTTGTTAAAATGTTACTTTAACCATTAAAACCCTAGAGCTTTTGAACTAAGTTCTTCTCTTTAATGTATGGCTTCCGCGAGTCTACTTCCGTGTTTTAAATATACCGATACCAGCTTTCCTATGACGCACTTATGGCGCGTGGCCATAGCAAGTGGCAATACATAAACTATTTTTAGCCGGCTAATGGAAACCAAAGAAAAACAAACAGTTTTGGAATGTATCGACAAGTTGGCGAGCGAGCTATGTCCGCGGTACTTGTTGTTTTAGTTTAGTTATGATTGACGATAATCTGTAATGTTTAGTTTTGTATCAATTTCTCAAAATACATCGAAAATCAGTCGAGATTCTTTTAAAATGAGTATACATATACTATGTTCGACTCCCACATTTATGTTTTTTTGTATGCGAGATATTAGTCATTTTTTTATGATGTTGGAAGGCAAACAAGCAGACGGATTTCCTGATGGTAAGAAATTCATGCCGCATAGACACAAAAAGTGATAATGGTGCGTTGCCAACCTGAAGACGGGATGTTAGGCCTCGAAGAAAAGTAAGTATACCGGCTACCTTATTTTCCGACTAGAGCACGTCAATAGCAAACGCTGATGTTACCGCAGCAGAATTAAGTAAACCCGCGTTAACGGGTTAGAAAGGAATTAAAAATTTCGCCACGGGACTTGAATCCTCGGTAGCTCAATTGGTTAGAGCATTCGTCGGCTTGAGACGAAAGGTTACAGGTTCAAATCCTGTCTGGGGCGAAATTTTTTCTTTCTTTAAAATTTATAGAAAACGGTGGTACCAATATGGGCGAGTCGATGCGAAACTTTACCACCTAGTCAGACGTTACGGTGTTGGTGACGGTAAGCCTACGCTCGCCTTTTACGAGCTGCCTGACAGAAAGGCAGATGGTCTATGTAATTTTTTATGATATTGGAAGGCAAACAAGCAGACGAATATCCTCAAAGGGACACCAAAGGTGGTAATAGTGCATTACCAAAATGACAAAGCGTTACCAAAGCGATCACTACTATGTAATTATTCATTTCAATTTCCTTATGATGACGACAAAGAGTATCGAGTGCGAAGTGTCACGATTTCTACCATCTAAAATCTTTCACATTCACTGCTATTTTTATGCAAACACGATGGTTTTGGAGACCCGTGACACCACCTTCGTATAATACCCGAGCGAATGGGCTATGGAATGTTATACTCTCTCCATGTACCTATTACCATAGTCCACGTTTATGTTGTACCTTTATCTATTGTAAGCGAGTGAGCTAGAGGTATCTATTACTTTTTCTAAATCTGTTTATCGAGTTTTGGCGCCATCGAGAGAAAAGATGGTCGAAGTTTTTTCATAATTATTGAATTTCGAGTTGATATTGAGTGAAATTAGTCAATTTTGGTGGCATTTTGTAAAATTTTGTTCAGTGAAAGTGCAAAAATGAAATAATCATTAAGAAATTAGCGTATCGTGTATTTCCTCGTTGCCGCCAAATCTCATTCATGAGCTTGTGTAAAAAGGCTACCACTTTACCCAAGAGCCTGACATGACTTCCTGACGACTTATGACTGATGACTAATTAAAATTAATTGAAATTGATATAAAATTTGATGCAAATTTCTACTTCACTAATGGCTACAATAAATACAATACTAACGTGAAGCCAAAACCTAAAGAAAGAAATCTGTTAATCTTTTACCCTACGTAGTTGAACTCTACCCCAAAACTTTATACAGCAACAATTACTGAGGTTTTTATACTTTAAACTAGCCACCTGTAACCTCACACTTTCAGATACATTTTGTTTTTTTTTCGTGTTACTACAGGATATAATAACCGAAATTGTAGCATAATTATCTAGCTCTTTGTGAAAAACATATAGGTAGCAACAATTAGACTATTTTAGATTTTATTTATATTTTTTTTATTTTTATTTTTATTTTATTTTTTAAAGGTTAATGGAAGCTACTAAAAAGTATTTTAATTGCTTACATTTAATTCTTTCTCGAAGTATCTTCAGTTTTTCCCCGTGTTGGTCCGGGCTCTTTTGCAGAATAGACCATCTGCCTTCCTGCCAGGCAGCTCGTAAAAGACTAGCTTAGACATATCCTTAATAACACCGTGACATTTATAGGTGGTAGAGTTTTGTAGCGACTCGGCCGGATTGGTACCACCGCCTTATCTATTCCTGCCGCCATACCATCAGTGCTTGCCATTGACGTGTTTCGGTTCGAAGGATAAGGTAGCCGGTACATTTACTTTTGCTGGAGGCCTCACGTTCCTGCCTCATGTTGACAACGCACCATTACCACCTTTGGTGTCTCTAGGCGACTCGAATTTCTTACCGTAATCTTGTTTGCCTTCCAATATTACAAAAGAGAGTACGTAATTTACTGTGTTTTTTATGTTCTAGTTTTGCATCCTTTCAAAATTTATCAAAATATATGAAATTTTGTTTTTATGTCTTTTGCGATTCTAGATATTACTTTTGCATCTACGGGTATTAAGTTTTTGTTTATTCATTAAGATTAGCGTATTTTTTATTGTAATGATAGTTTTATTGGATTCTTTTCTTCAATAGAATAAAAATGTCAAAACATTTGAATCATTATCTATAAAAATAAAACTAATTAAATAAAAAAATAAATAATATCGCATCTTAAAATCACATTTTTGGACTGAACAAAAAGCTCTGTACTTAAAGTGTACGCGAATGTGACGTCACGTTTGAGGGCTTCGTATGTTTCTCACAGGAATTGTGTTTGAAGGCTATATCAATATTTGCGCTTATGTGAGTAATTTCATAAAAAAGTTGCTTGAAATTGCAGGGATTAATCATTCACTAAATTATTTTTCAATGCTGTAATACTTTTAAAATGGGTGGGTGGTACTTTGAATGGTCATTGAACAGGTTAAATCTAGTACGTATATTTAATAATAAGTTAATTCATTTTTCTTGTTGAACTGTACTTTATGCATTTGGTATGTTATCCTATCCTATTATCTATACCTATATTAATACATGACGCAAAAACTTTGGACCCCTTTTACGAAAATTGTGCTGATGGAGGAGCATAAAATTTGGTACACTTATAGTTTGTGTGTAGGAGAAGTGCAGAACGCTAATATTTTGCAATAATAATGCTTGTAAAGTACATTAAATCAATAAATAATACATTACCCACACTACCATGCATTTGACACACACAAACAAATATATTGATGATAACGATAAAAGATCACAGATGGTGCAACATGCAGTTTAGAAACCAAGTTGGTCTTGTGAAATGAAGATGGCGTTCTTATCAACAAGATATTAAAATTGATTATGGTCGAATTTTGACCTACGGGCGACCACTAGTTACTATAAATATGATTGTTTGTTTATTTGTTTACTTGTTATTCCTTACACAACACACATATAAAGTGTAACTTAGATTAACACATAGGAAAGTTTTTATTCCGAAACAATGTTTCTGTGGGGCAACAGCTAGTTTTAAATAAATGTCATGTTAAATGAAATACGTTTACCAAATATCAGTTGCCTACCCTTTTGTTTATTGCAGAATTTTAAAAATAGAAATCAAGATAGGTATATTTAAAAAATCACATGAGTAAGTAAGAAAGAAGTTATGGCCTTTATAGTACCAAGACAGCTATTATGAACATATAAGCTTGCTGAAGAAGCTATTTTCTTTTGTATTAGATATTCAATTTATTGATTTCGATCGCTACCAGGTCGTTACTTTTTAACTTTCCAATCTTTGGACCAAGAATCTAGAGTCCATTAGTATCTGGACGTACAATCACGCTCAAACGGTCCTTTGTCATGTATCATCGCGATCTGTCACGCCGAGCCCGCGTGTACCGATAACATCTCATTTGACGTCTTCGTCGTTTGACGTCTACAACGTGACGTTGCTTTTGTATGTCGTTTTTGTGATTGTAATTATTCATTAGATTCACATAACTTGTTTTTTTGTGGATTTTTATTAATCTATAATTTTCAAGAAAACTCAATACTCATCGTTTATATGTATAGGTTTCTAAGAAATGTTTTAAGCTGTTTTATAAGGCAGTTGCGTAGATTCGAGCAGTGTACCTCTTAAAGAGTCTCAGGTCAAAACCAGTAGTTATAACGTGATATTACGTTATATACGTTTTGTAACGCTATAATTATAGTAACAATATTATTTCAGCTACGCTCAGCGCTTTAAGAGCCTTCAATCAGCGTCTTAAGTTCCAATTTTTATTGACATGATTGAGTTTTTAAGTATATCGGTTCTTTTTTCAGAACAGTACGAGCCTTCGCCTTTTACGACCTACCTGGCAGGAAGATGGTCTATTGTAAAGGAGCTCAGACCAAAACGAGGCGTTACAAAGTTTTACAGAATAGCTGGTAATTTAATTATTATTTTTTCTAAACTATGTGTAACAAGAGATCCACATTCTGAATCAGATGTTACAAAAATACGGTTTTCTTTAAAATCAAAATCTGATCAACAATTACAGATCGATAATTATACGATTTATCGAAACTCGTTACAGGATGTAACTAATGAGTAAAACAAATATACAGCATGCCATAGACTATGCAGTTAACATGTAAAGATTAATAATCACAAATCTAATCTTCGGAAACATTTAAAAATCTTGTAAGCTTGTCTAAAACATGCCAGATCACCCCGATCTCCTCTAATTATAGATTATTGAACACTTATTTCAAATAACCTACATTTTAAATCCATACAATAACATTGCGCACTTGTTTAGAGGACTAGAGGGGACCGGGGTGTATCGGCTCACCGCACTCGCACAGAAATAGCGCTTGACGTTTGTATCCGCGGTGGCGCCTGTTCACTGTCAACTTTACAGACTACATTTTAACAGAGTAAGCGAGATGTTTTACTGGAGTTATAGTAGTACATAGTAGTAGTAGTAGTGGTTAAACAGAAACGTTTTTGTTTCTGTATACAGCATCAATAAAAATATTTTAAATACAATCCATAACTCCAATAAATTAAAATTACAATAGTTGTCATAGTAAAAAAAAATATTGAAGACATTAAACTCATAGACTAGTTTAGATTGTTAATTGACATACATCATAATCATAGATGTATTACAGTTATGAGAGTAATATGTCAAAGTCAGAACTTTCAACTTAGACTGCAATTTGTTTACAACTATCACTTCTAAATAATAGCTTAATCCTTAATAGCACGAATAATGATTTTCAAAGAGTATTGGTGGAAAAAATAATGCTTTGAAATAATTCACTTTTTTTTTGTAAATATAAAATAAGTTTTGATGAATACGGTAGTTACATGTGTTTAAACTAAATACCTGCAAGTGACACAATATTACAAAAAAAACATTGCACCGATAATAAAAATTAATTATTTTCGCCGTGACCTCTGAGTCTTCGTAGGAGCTTCACCTGTGACCTTAGGGATTTCTTGGGACTTTTCAGATGCAGGAAACACCGTTAATAGCTTTTCCAGATCAGATTTGAATTCGATCCGTTGGCGAGTTTTGTCAGGAAGCAGGACAATGGTTTTGCTATCTGCAGTCCAACAATTTTAACACCAAAAAGCTTGCGAGCCTCCATAAACAGTCGGTGTCTAGGGACGGTTAGAAGTTAAGAAAAAAATACATGTATTTAAAAAAAGTCTAACTGATAACATGCCTCTTTATTGTTTCAAATATGGCACATATATCTATCCCTTCTTAAAATTTCTATATCAGAGTCTCACATATTTCACCTATAGATATTATAATGTGATTAATTACATTACATAATTGAAAAAGTTTCAAAACATTAGCATGTTATGTACATGATGATTCCTAGCTCCACATACCGAATTACTCAATTAAACTGGCTGTTACCTGCGGCTTTGCTCGCGTGGAACTTAATATCAACTGGTTATATTCCGCTAATAAGAACTTTTATACAAATTTTCAACCCATATTTCACACCCTTAATTTCCAAAATTCCGTCCTTAGTGGGGCGTCTATTCAATAAAATGACTCACCAAATTTCATGGCTGTAACTCGAACAGTTTTTGAACGAATCAGTCAGTCCGAGAGAAACCCCGTATCGCTTGCTATTAACAGCTACTAACAGCTTACATGGAAATAAGTTAAAGTATTGTTTTTCCCCATTTTCTTTGCAGAATTCCGAGATAAGAAACTATAACTAACATATTAAAAAAGAATTAGCAAAACTGATCAATTTTTTCAACGGGAAATGTGGATTCATTTTAAACACCTACGTAGATGAAAGAATGCTTACAGATGAAATCTCTGTTTCACTAAACCTGCTCTGTGCCGTTAAGGAGGGCGTGTTAAAATTGAAAATAAATTCAATATCAATTTGAGCTCGAGCCAAGTGCTGTAACGGTTGGGTGTCGATACGTGACGTTTATGTTACCACTCGACATCGGCATATAATAAAATAACTCATATATTTCGGCCTTTTTCAAGAACATTTCGAAGAATATGCGTGTGACTAACACTGGATGTTTTAAGATCTATATCTATATAAAAATAAATAAGTAAGTATCTTCACTCCCATATCCCCGAAGAGTTAGGCAGAGGCACGCAAGACTAGCAATCACGGGCAACATTTATTTATCAGAAAATTGTTTTCTTTTTGTTGTCCGACCCGGGAATCGCACCCGGGACCTCATAAAGTCAAGTCTAATACCTGGACCGCTATACCACAGTAAATCCCCATTTCGCTTGATCACGCTTGAAAGAATGGATCAATTTTGATATTTTTTTTGTAGTGTTGGTTATAGTCAGGATGAGGATCAGATGTAGTAAAGAAATGGGAAAATAGGAAGAACAATATTTAAATTTAACCTATACAAGCTGTCAGCAGTTTTCAAGGGCAAGCGGTATAAAGTTCGTCAGGTCGACTAGTTTATATATACACTAGCTGTTGCCCGCGGCTTCACCCGCGTTTTCACAGATTTCATTTAAGATCACATATATCTGTGTTCCAAATTTAAAAAAAAAATGGTCAGCTATTCGAGCGTGAAGGAGTAACAAACAACCATACATACATTCTCACAAACTTTTGCATTGACATAGTAGGATATAAAAATTAATCCCCATGTCATTTCTGGAGAAGGTTGTATGATAAGAGAATCTGGGAAAATTTAAGGCAAAGCGCCAAAAACTATGCTTTGACGCCATACCAACTCTTAGTAGCTGTTAATGTGAAGCGATGCGAAGTTCGCTGGGTCGGCTAGTAGTAGTCGGTCGGATATTTTAGTATCTTATAAAATCATATCTCAATTTCAATAAGTAAATTATCTACGTTTTTTTTGTTACCGAACAAGAATATGCGTCTCCAGATGGTAAGAGACAACCGTGACCTTTAGACACTAAATATGTTATA
>NJDC01016704.1:7801-22956 GCA_002245475.1 Calephelis virginiensis
GTTTGAAGTCGGTGCTAAGCCAGTTTAATACTTACTTCAATTAATATAATTTTCATCATTCCTTTTTTTATCTTAATTTGGCACTACTCTTAGTAATATGAAATGGCCGAAGGAGGTGTAAATTTGGAGTACGAGTTAAGGGTTACGTGGTAGGTGATTTTCACACAACTGAAACTTTCATTTTTGTCTTAAGCTGGTGGCAGGATGGCTTTAACCAGATGTAACACCTCGTATCGAACAATCTTTCTTCGTCTTTCAATGCACAGTATCATCTTCGATTGCTAATCTGAGTTTTCCTATCTATATTAATCTATTTCTCATCTTCTTGTTACCGGTTTTCATAACTAATTATCGATATTTTTAAAAATAGAACAGTTTGAGTTTTGTCACCAATTCCTTATGGTTAATTTAGTCGGCCAACATAACGACAGATAATAAAAAGATTTATTAAAGATAATAAATTAAAGATAATAAATAAAGATAATAAATTTTATTTATTCACAAAATCTAGATTATTGGTTGGACCGATGTTGATTCATGTCTGCTGGTTTTTCCGTTAATCTAACGAAATTATATTTGCCCAAAGAGTATAATAATATACCTATATAGGACAAGAAGGAGAGAGGAAGAGAGAGAGGACCTCTATTGCGCACACGTTTATTACATTTATTTCTATTTGCCAGTGCTACGGCATCTCACAGTATCTTATGGTAGGTGATATTGTTCTTCTTTGAAACTACTATCATCATAAATATCATGATATCCGTACCAGACCAGGATCTTTGACATAAAAATTACCTGACAAAAAATGACCGCCTCGTTGGTCGAGGAGTTAGCGTACACGCCTAACTACACCAACCAACCGCGAGGCTAGGGTTCGATTCCCGACGGAGGCAGGCATTTCTGTGATGAACATTTAGATGTTTGCAGAAACGGGTCTGGGAGTTTATTAAATTTATTCTGGTATCTATTTAAGTATTTCTATGTGTTCGAATCTTTGGCTAACACGCATAACACAAGCATATAATTTTCTTACTTTGGAGTTAGATTTAATTTAAAAAAAAATGCTTTAACGCTTTAGCTTTGGAATTCTTAAATGCTAAAATATTTTTAAATCAAAGTAATAAATATCATCCACGAGGCTGACAACATATACTACCACTTTTACGCAACATGAATTAAGTTTTTTATGTTATATGATACATAGTATGTCATGTATGACCTTACAGATGTGTGGCGCTCTCTGAATGCAAATTAACTGTGAAGGTATGTTTTATAAAAAAATATTATTAAGAAGAGGCCTAACCAAGACTAATTCTGACCATCACCTTTTATCAAGTAGATAGTAGATTACTGATCTAATTTAGTTTTTAGTCAAAACATTGACACTTTCCATGCTCGTTATCAAGTAGACAGTATATCATTAAACTAAATTTAATAGTTTAGTTCAAATTAATATTAAATTAAAAATTTCAGAATCTAGGAATCGTTTGAAAACTACGACATCCTTATCACCTTTGTTTATACACTAGCTGATCAGGTGAACATCGTATTGCTCGACATTATATCTACGAAAAGTATGGACAAAATCGAAGTGTGGTTTTTCCCACTTTCCCTGCAATTTCCCTGTTTTTCTCTGCATATGATCCTTCTCCTGAGATTAACCAATATAAAAACTAAAATTGATACATCAGTTCAGAAGTAATGCGATGGCTACGCGAAATGGGGATTCATTAGACAATGTCATATACAGTGTTAAATTTAAAAGACCAGCCAAATTTTGAGAGAGGGTTAGGAATCGATAAGACTTTCGATCCTTGAACTTTAAAGTAATCGAAAATTTTAAAAAGAGTGTGTGTACTCATGTACGCACGTAAGAAGTTATACTTCTTTGGCGTAACAATCTAAAAATACCAAATAAAAAGGTTCGCAACTAACTTTAGGGTGTTGCTTTTTTCTGACGGTAGCAACTAACTTCAGATTGTCACATTTATCTGTCGGTGTGCGCGCGCATCGTAAAAATTCACTCTCATCATTTTTCCCAATCGCGCCAAATGAAGTATAACTTCAAATAAATAAAAATCATATTTTTTCAAAATATAAATTCAATACAAAAAGCATTCAACTGGTTCCCGCCGACCACAATCTCATGCGTAGACTAGTGACGTCATGACTAGTACCAGGCACCATATAGCGAGACAATAAGCATAGAATTAACGCAGACTATTTTAAGCGAATTTTTATAAGAGTAAATATTACTATTGGGTAATATAACTTAAAATGCTTATCATTTTAGCTTAAAAAAAAATATTTTAGCTTTAAAATTTGGCGGGTGCTTTGAAAGTAACCCTGTATATATAGATGAACCCTCAAGCATTATGCCCCTATTTGGTTATTTGTTTAAAAAATATACCTAACCACGACGTCAATGATTTCCCTAATCTCAGGGTCAAGTCCGTATTCCTTATCTTTTTAGATTAAATTCAACATTGCGCAATCTGCCATTGGTACTAATTTAGTCCGATTTTATTTTATAATAAGACTCTCAATATCAAGATCAGTGTGGCAACAGTTTGAACTGCGCAACACTATATGTATATATAAATTAATCTTGATGCGTGGCGATCTACAACATTTCTTACCCTGCACAACACCTTTGTGGAATCAGTTACCGAGGGCGTTCGTTATCCCCAAACTTAGGAACCTTCAAGAAAAGAGCGTACTCGTTTCTCAAAGGTTGGCAACGCATCTGTGATACTCCTGGTGTTGCGGATGTCCCTGGGCGGCGGTGATCACTTTCCATCAGGTGACCCACATTCTCGTTTGCCTCCTCTGGTATGAAAAAAATCTATACTTTTCTTGGAAAAGGAAGCAAACCAGCAAGCAAAACCTGAGGGGGTCCTGTGCCAGGCAGCGCGTAAAAGGCGAGCGTAGGCTTACCATTACTAACACTGTGACATCTGACTAGGAGGTAGAGTTTAGCAGCGACTCACCCGGTTTGGTACCCCCTTACCTATTCCTGCCGCCGTAACGTCATGTCGTGTTCCGGTTTAAAGGGTAAGGTAGCCGGTTAACTTACTTTTACTCGAGGCCTAACATCCCGGCCTCAGGTTGGCAACTCATCATTACATATATATGTAATGACTGCCGTATCTGTCAAACCGAAATACGTCAACAAGTGCTGACATTATGTCGGCAGGAATATGTCGGCAGATAAGGCGGTGGTACCAATCCAGGTGAGTCGTTGTGATACTCTACCACCTAGTCAAATGTCACGGTGTTAGTAACGGTAAGCATATGCTCGTCACTTACGAGCTGCCTTATAGGAAGGCAGACGATCTATTCTGTAAATGAGCCCGGACCAACACAGCGATCTTTCGATTACTAATTAATTTGGATTAAATCTAGGGGCCAGACGGATGCAAACTAACGTTTACAACCTATGTTTATAACTGTCTGGAACGTCCTTTAACAGCTCTACGCAAAAATACATTTAGTACCAATGTCAACGTTTGGTTATGATACTTCAATAACAGTACAATCGAGTCACGATTTTATATTCGCTAAAGTCTCCATCCAAACTAAATAAGCCTTAAGGGGTGTATTAATCTAAACTAGTGGTCGAAATTCAATCATGATAAATTTTAATATCTTGTTGATAAGAACGCCATCTTCATTTTTCAAGACCAACCACTTTACTTCCAAACTGTATGGTGCGCCATCTGTAATCTTTTATCGTTATCATCAATATATTTGTTTGTGTGTGTCAAATTCATGTTAGTGTGGGTAATGTTTTATTTATTGATTTAATGTACTTTATAAGCATTATTATTGAAAAGTATTAGCGTTCTGCACTTCTCCTACACATAATCTATAAGTGTGCCAAATTTTATGCTCCTGCGTCCGCGCAATTTCCGTAAAAAGGGGTCCAAAGTTTTGGCATCTCGTATTAATATATAGATTGTGGGATTAACGTCATTTTTAAATGTCAAATAGTAATATATTTTTTTTAATTTCTTATCTCTTTAATTATATCTTGTATACTGTCTACCTATAACTTTTTATTTTGTATTGTTTTTCTCTATCTTAGGTTAGCTGTAAGATAACTCTTGTATCTGTTGTTCGAGATATCTATTGTTAGAGACGAGCTCGCCTTTTGTACAGTATTTATATTTGTATTCTCTCGCTGTCAATCTCTTTTACTCTCTCTTTTACTCCATTTTAAATTTATTAAAAATACAATTTGTTGAGCCTTTATTTTAATCGACTTATTGGAGGGGGTTTAGCGAACATGCCTAAATTATCCAACCAACCTCGAATTCGATTCCCTACGGGGGTAGGCATTTTTGTCATTATTAGCATTACATCGATATCTGTATTTCAAGGTCTAGGTGTTTTTATATTTATTTATTTATTCTGCTGCTTTTCTTCGTTTGTTACTTTATATAGTTAAGTATTTCTGTGTATTAGCGTCATTGGCAACCGCCCATAGTGTAAAATTTGCTTAAATTGTACCTTTTTTTTCAATTTAAAATTAACTCATAAAAAAATCAAATTTCTGCTATAATTTAGTCTATACTATCGACTCTACAGACTAATAATAAACAAAAGTAAAAAAAATATGTATTTTTTTTACTTAATTTATTATTTATTAGATTAGTCTTTAAATCACACAAATTTAATTTATTATGACATAATTTAGATTACACGCAAAATAAGTGCAATAATCCATCTCGGACATTCATTATATTTTATTTTATATTATGTAATTATAGATTTTTTTTTTCATTATACTTATTAACTTGAGTTTAAGTTTTAGAACTAATGATGCTGTATAAGCGAAACCGGTAGGCTTTACTAATTACAAAGTAATAAATTATAAGTTATAAGTAAAACAGTACAAGTGTTTCTTTCTTTAAAAATATGAATATTGGGAAGTTTTACCAAGCACCGACGATGGAAAATATCAAACATAAAAATTTCAATGTTTGCTTATAGATTTCATTACACTAAACAATAGTTTCTTAAAGAGAAACGTAGTGATTTGCAATTTACGATACAGGAAAGATAAATAAATTGCAAAAAAATAGCAAATCGTTAACAAAATTGTAAATCTTTAAATGTCTTCATAAATAAAAAATAGAGCTACTGGATATTTGCGGTCACTAAATTTGTTATTTAATTTTGAATTAAGCTCCATTAAGCGATAACGTTAGCTAATTTACATTTAAATGTATCAATGTGTAATATGATTTGTTTGTTGTCATCATTTGTTTAATATCTGTGATAGTGGAATCAATACAACAAAAAAAAATAAGCAAAATTTAACCCGAGATTGTTTTAAAAACAAGTACACAGCTCTACTAATGTTAAAGTAGCCGTGGCCTAGAGACATCGTTAGTGCTTCAGTCAACTGTATATACTCATATTTTGTAGTTCTAAGTGTGTGTTCAAAATGTATTTGAAGCTTACGGATGCTATGTTCTTTTTTTATGAAATTGGAAGGCAAACAAGCAGACGGATTTCCTGATGGTAAGAAATTCACGCCGCCTAGAGACACCAAAGGTGGTATTGCTGCGTTGCTAACCTGAGACCGGGATCTTAGGCTTCGAGCAAAAGTAAGATTACCGGCTACCTTACCCTCCGAACCGGTACACGTCATGACGTTATGGCGGCAGGAATAGGTAAGGCGTTGGTACCAATCCGGGCGAGTCGCTGCGAAACTCTACCATCTAGTCAGATGTCACGGTATTAGTGACGGTAAGCCTATGCTCGCCTTTTACGAGCTGCCTGGCAGGAAGGAAGATGGTCTATTCTGCGTGGGAGCCCTGACCAACACGGGGAGTCCTTATCCATTTTGGATAAGGACATTATTCGAGACATATTTCGAGATGTTTTATTACGAATATTTGTGACATTTTTCAGTAGCAACAGAAATATTTTGCTAAGACGATCAGTAAAAAATAAACTGGCTTTTCAATGTTAACAAAATCGATTAAAAAAGACGGGTTACACTCCGGGAGTGCCGGCAGAAGTGAAAATTTTTGATATTTTGGAACGGTTAGGGAATAATTTTGCACGAATTGCTTTGATTATCAGTATGAAAGAACTATCATTTATCTGGTAGAATACAATAAACATTTATTGCGCTATCGTACACAAACATGACACCACGAACATTCCTTGCGCCAACTGCCTCCAAGCGCCTTGCGCCGTCTTACGAATTTTCGATCAGGTCACGCGTCCTGACGCGAGTTTAGAAGTTTTTACCCATTCCAAAAAAATGCGCAACGCCGTTAAAGAAGTTTTCACTTCAAAATAATTCTGGATAAATTATACGAATTGAATATAACCCTAAAGTAAGGAAATTGTATGCTTGTATTACCAAGTCACAATATGATAATCCTCGTGTTGGTCCGGGCTCCCACACAGAATAGACCATGCCTTCCTGCCAGGTAGCTCGTAAAAGGCGAGCATAGGCTTACCGTCACTAACACCTTGACATCTGACTAGGTGGTAGAGTTTCGCAGCGATTCACCCGCGTTGGTACCACCGCCTTACCCATTCATAACGTCATGACGGTTGGAGGGTAAGGTAGCCGGTAAACTTACTTTTACTCGAGGTCTAACATCCCGGCCTCAGGTTGGCAATGCACCATTACCACCTTTGGTATCTCTAGGCGGCGTGAATTTCTTACCATCAAGAAATCTGTCTGCTTGTTTGCCTTTCAATATCATAAAAAATCTTTATCATGTCTGATGGAAAATGAATAACCTCTTCATACAATTATATTAAATTAGAAGATCCCTAATTCAATGTTCTAATGGAAATAGCGTCGCGGATTGGAAATGTGCGCGGTTGGCGATAGGATTGCCACCTATCATATTATGGGAGTCAGGGACTCTGCCTACCTGATAATATGGGCGTGAAGATACTCCCCAGTCACTGTTACTTTAAATACGCTTACGTTAGAAAGTCTTAAAACTAAAAACTATTTCCAGGACATATTGATAGACGCACACATAACAATCCTCATATCTTTATTATTATTATTCTGGTATCTATTTAGGTATTTCCTTGTATTAGTATCGTTAATGAACACCCATGACACAAACATATAACTTGCTTACTTTGGGGTTAGATTCAATTTGTGTAAATTGTCCAGGGATATTTCTTTATTAACGGTTAACACAACTAGGCACGAGTTCAATCATTGACATGGATGTCTGTGTGAGGGCACATCATGATGTCCAGCATTCCAACATATTTAAGTTTACCTCTTCAGTTTCTATATGTATATCTTTGACCGCCTCGTTGGTCGAGTGGCTAGCGTACACGCCTAACTACATCGACAGGCAGGCAGGCATTTGTGTGATGAACATTTAGATGTCTACATTTCTGGGTCTGGGTTTATTAAATTTATTCTGGTATCTATTTAAAGTATTCCTATGTACTAGTATCGTTGACTAACACCCATAACACAAGCATATAATTTGCTTACTTTGGAGTTAGATTCAATTTGTGTAGCTTGTCCTAACATATTTATTTATTTTATTTATTCTCGTCGAGAATAGGATCAGTGGTATGTCAACGAAAGAGGCGGTAAAATATTTTAATCCTTTGCAACATAAACTTAAGGCAATACAATTGATGTAACTCAAACCGGTTTTTCATTTCGCCCCGAAAACTTGAAGCCTACGAGTCATTAATACTGTTACACTTTCACATGTGACTAACGACTGGAACTGTCAATCAAACCGGTCATGTCGGGTCAACCTTGACCTAGTCGCTTAAAACCAAGGTTAATGAATTTTAAACCAGATACAACAAACAACAAAATGGACTAATAATTAGCGATCAAGCCTACAAACTAAAAAAGAAAAAAGTATCTTCACGCCCATATTCCTGGGTACAACTAGGCCACCCACGACTAGCCGAAGACACTAGGTCCTATAATGTGATAGGTGTAAAACCTTTCACCAACCGGGATCATATCCGATTTCAGGCTACGTTGTTTTTTATTTGAAAATTTAAAAGAACACAATTGCTTTTTGTAGCCCGACTCGGGAATCAAATTTGGGACCACATGGCGTCAATTCCTACACCGAACCGCTAGACCAGAGGCGAGGCCAACAAACTAGTCTTATCTGTTTAGAATTACGCAAAAATGCATTCTACAATTAATATTCATTGCATATTGGTTCAAAGATAAAAAGTGCTTATAAGATATCAATAATTGAGTATAATTTCAAAACTGTAATTATAAATAACATTATGTAAATGACTTTACATTTAATATCAAACTTGTTTATGTTGAAATTGAAATTGTAACTTCAGACTAGTTTTTTAAGACAAATCTGTAAACAAAAAAAATACCAAATAGACCCGATTAAATTTTCAAAAATCCTATTTTTAATATGAAAATAAAAATCGATAAGGAAAAAAATCCCTACTGCATCAACATAAAAATAAATACCTAAAGTAACATACATAATAAGTACCTATGTAAAGAAATTACTTAATTCATCTTTTAGAATTCCCTTATATTGCAAGGCATTGGATTCAACTGCATAAAGAAAATCTATGGCACTAAGAAATCGCATCTTTTTTTTTTGTATGACTAATTTGTTGCTAATCTTACGATTTTTTACAACTTCACCGAACTTTGTGGGCCGAGCAGGGTGCTCAGCCCGAGACATCATTATTTAGATGGATTGGGTTGTTACCTACAACGCCAGCACCAAGGGCTGTCTCCCGGGAGACCGTACCTCGACTTGAATCGCATCTTCCAGCCATCATGTTATCTTTTATTGTCACATGTCTAAAAGCAGTTTCGCTGGTAGAACAAATAGCACCTAAATTATCACACAACTCCTTCAAGTGGAAAAAATGAGGTATTACAGAACTTATATACATAGACACTTACAGCATTAATTGATAATTGGTAAAAGATAACAATTTGACTGCCATGTTGGTCCAGAAGTTAGCGTCCACGCCTTACATACCACCATATACGAGACTCGGGTTCGATTCCCGACGGGAGCAAACATTTATTGATAAGCATCTAGATTTTTGCGTTGCTGGGTCTAAGTGTTTTTATTAAATTTGTTGTGGTATTTAATAAGTACTTCTTTATATTAGTATCGTTATTACCACCTATAACACAAGCGTAAAATTTGTTTACTTTGAGTAAGATTCAATTTGTGTAATTTGTCGAAAGATATTCATTTATTATCGTGTATTAAGAAAGTACATTACATATTATAGTATCCCCCGTGTTTGTCCGGGCTGCCACGCAGAATAGACCATCTGTCTTCCTGCCAGACAGCTCGTAAAAGGCGAACATAGGCTTACCGTCACTAACACCGTGATATTCCACTAGGTGGTAAAGTCTCGCAACGACTGTTACCTGTTCCTGGCACCATAATGTCAGCGCTTGCCGTTGACGTGTTTCGATTTGGAGGATAAGATAGCCGGTAAACTTACTGTTGCTGGAGGCCAATATTTTAAGGAGTCTAAGGTTGGCAACGCACCATTACCACTTTTGGTATCCCTAGGCGGCGTGAATTTCTTACCATCAGCAAATCCATCTGCTTGTTTGCCTTCCAATATCATGAAAAAAAACAACTGGCTCATCTCTTTGGTCGAGGGTGACCACCTGTATAGCTCGTGTACGATTGCAGATACTCGTAATAGCAGGCGTTTGTGATGAAAAAAATCTGGATTTCTAAGATGTTTATTCAATTTATTATAGTATTTATTATTCTTGAATTCAGGTTAAAAATCAAATCTCGTAATTTGTCCAGAGATATTTATTTTGTAAAATTTATTTTTATTTCCGTTGAAAACATGCGTGAGCATACAGCCTAGGATTTTTTCCTTGATTATTTCAAAACTACCAAGAATAGGTTCTATGAAATCGCATACAGACATGGCAAAATATTCCATCAAGTTATCCAGTGACCTGAAATAACCTGCTTTATATGGCACATTGTTGGTCAAATGTTGCGTATGGCCATATCATGAACATGATATAAGAATGACTCAGTTTTAAAATAAAGAGTTGGTTAGCTTGCTATTAATTGGTACACCTTTAAGTTTCTTGCACAATAGCTTTGACCTGCGACTTCGTCCTACTTAATGAACTCTAAACTTAAACTAAAGTACGCCAAGATTTTAGTTAATACTAGCTGACCCGGCAAACGTTGTTTTGCCATATAACTAATTAAATGACGATTGATCAGTTATCGACCCGGGATAAAAAATGACTATTAAAAAATAGGGGTTGGTGATAAAAGGGTGAACATTTAGGGTTGTACGTACTTTTATATGCTGTATCATAAAAAAAATAAAAACAAAAAATTTTGTCTGTAAATTGCAAAAAAAAATTAGGGGTGGACCACCCTTAAAATTTTGGGGGATGAAAAATAGATGTTGGCCGATTCTCATAGATACCGGATAAGCACAAAAAATTTCATCAAAATCGGTCAAGCCGTTTCGGAGGAGTATGCAGACTAACATTGTGACACGAGAATTTTATATATAAGATTATCGTCTGTATCTCAGTTTAATAAAGATGTTCGTTGTGTATGTATAATAAATAAGGTATTTAGTGCACTGTCAATTAATAAGAATTGCGTTTAGAAATATTCTTTGGATTTTCACAAATGTTCGAAAAGCAGAAGGTTGTGCCCTTGCTACAAGGCGGCCCTGGGTACATCCACAGCATCTTATTAGAAAAAACAGTTTTGTGTCCTTGCTCGTAAGTCTAAATTAGTTATTTCGCTTTAATACGACCCTGGTTATGCCATATTTTATTACAGTAAAGTTAGTTTGCACAAGAATGTCCAGACATCTTAGGATATATGCTCGAAGCTTATAATCAGGATCTCTATAATTTCAGCACAAATTACTAAAACATTTTGTGAATAGCTCCTAAACAAAACAATTAAGGAAATATGTTGATTTACACCAGCCTTTCCCAAAGTGGGCGATAACGCCCCCTTGTGGGCGCTGGAAGCCTAGAGGGGGGCGGTATAAATCTTGAAAAAAAAACTTTTTTTAAAACTAGGCGCAACAAATACGTTATTGAGGTTATTGACAAGAAAAAAACGAGGGGGGGCGGTACAAAACAACTGATTTTCAAAGTGGGCGTTACATGAAATAAGTTTGGGAACCTCTGATTTACACGGTACATCCTTTAAATGAGTCAAGTCAGGGGGTAATGAAGTTCGCGTTTTCAACAGCAAGGTGATGTTTAGTATACATTTCTGGTATATTAGGGAAGATTAGATGTCTTGAACCGAATAATCCGTAGACTATTAATAACACATTGCATGCATCACCTACGCCCATCTAATGAGATTGTTTATTCCCCGGAAATCTGGAGGTAGCTTTCTTAATGACGAAAACTGTCATAGCCGTGAAGTATTCCCTAAGATGCATCACGCTGTCATGTCAGTGGATAATGGACTGACTACACTTCCCTTAGTTAAAAATAACTGACATAAATTGGAAGTCGCCTCTGTGGTCTAGCGGTCCGGCTGTTGGACTTGACTGCATGAGGTCCTGGGTTCGAATCCCGGGTCGGCCAACATAAAAAAATTGGATTTTTCAAAATTTTCTAATTAAAAAAAATGTTGGGATTGGAAATGTGCCCGATTGGCGATAGGCTTGCCACCTATCACATTGTGGGACTTAGTGTCTTCGGCTAGTCGTGGGTGCCTTGGTTGTAGCTCTGCCTACCCCTTCGGGGATATGGGCGTGAAGATACTTTAAATTGGAAGTCCTTAGCACTAAGGATTGTTTGTTAGAAGTGCATAGAATGGAAGAGCAAAAGAGTCATATGACTGACTCCTTCCCGTTCTTTATGGACCTGATGTTGATTCAATAATATCCGTATCTTAGGTATGATTAGGGGACCTGTTTAAGGAAATTGAAGGTTTAACTTGTGCAATTGCTGACGAGGTTATGAAGACGACCATCGATCGAGAGTACATTTTAAGTGATATAGTTAATCCTGGTGAGTCTATTAGACGTGTTGTTTCCGGCTGTTCTCATCTTGCTAACTGTGACAACTTGCACAGGTAAACAAATAGCTACGATTATCTATCAGCAAAATGCTCTTCGGTATGGACTTAACAGTTTCGAAGTGCTTTACGATACGAATACATTGGATCGAGTACTTAAGAATTGCTATTCGAAGCTCTATGATTAGTGGTTACCCAATTAGTATCTATTAAAATACAAATAGAAAAAAAGAACACACTCAACACTAACTAACTTTTAAAGAACAAATTGTCCGATGATCGCTTTAGTAAACTGTCATATAGCGAAGAGACTCGACTCATACCCCAACAATCTCTCACTGCATTCCTGGATTAAGAGTCAGACTCAGAAAGCACTAATTTTGGGAAGTGCACGCATTGTGCGTAGATTCCTCATCTGACGGCATGATCACTGACGGCTATTATGACTTTATTTCTTACGTTCATATTTTTAACATGTTTATTATATAAACTTAGCAAATAACAAATGATGCTAATAAAGGATAATAAAAATAAAATGTAGCCTTTCTCATGTCGAAAGCTAATTTATCGTTTAACAATCGACTCGATCTTAAAATTAAGAATTTATCACATTCGATTCAATAAAAAGTTCCCTTATCGATGTTTCATTATCTGTATTGTTCTCGGACATTACTCGATACAAATGTCACGATGCCGTAACTGTTACGTAAAGTTACACCTGTTTCCAGCCAGCAAAGTTACAAACTGTCATCGAAAATGGACCCACTTTCTCTAAAGAGTAACAAGAAAATGTGTTTTTGTTAGGTGACAAAGTCTTTAGAACTAATTTCGGCGTGACCCAGACGATACCATAAAATGTCAAACAATTATTCCGTACTGTCAAATGAGTTAAGTGAGAGTGGGTTACCGTATTTGTAATTGTTTTTTTTTATTACTAATTTCCAAAGGCTTTGACCGCGTTTTAATATTCTCCTATAGAAACTATTCGTCACGTTGGCCGCAGGTGTATACAAATATACTCGTAGCTCTATCAAAAGAAAAAAAAACAATCAATTAATTATCCGCTTAAGCGTACACGCCTAACTTCACCGACTGACCGCGAGGCTCGGGTTCGAATACCGATGAGGACAGAAATTTGTGTGAGGAACAATTGGATGTATGCATTTCTAGATGTCGCTGTTTATTACAATTGTCCTGGTATTAATGTAAATATTCCCATGTATTGGTATCGATGACTAATAACCATGATAAAAGGACATTATTTGCCTTTGTCCATGGATATTTATTTGTCTTGTATGTATGCTTGGTCCAGGTATCTATAACATTTATTATAGTATTTATTTCTGTGGTCTAGCGGTTCAATTGTTGGACTTGACTGCATGAGGTCCCAGGTTCGAATCCCGGGTCGGGCAACAAAAAAGAAATGGGGTTTTCCAATTTTCTAATAAAAAAACGTTGCTCGGGATAGGATATGTGCCCGGCTGGCGATAGGCTTGCTACCTGTCACATTGTGGGACTTAGTGTCTTCGGCTAGTCGTGGGTGCCCTGGTTGTGCCTCTGCCTACCTCGTAGGAAATATGGGCGTGAAGATACTTATTGTATTTGTATGTATTAGTATCTTGGACCTATACATGCAAGCAAGCATCTGCTCTAGTAACTTGATAAAGTGACGAATCACTGAACTTAAATAAAGGAAAAAAGGTTTTGTACCTACACCCTACACGTTTTTTGTGGGATAAGACAGCGAAAAAGTGCACGGATCTCCAGGTTGTAAGATAACCATGGCCTATAGACACCATATATATTGTAGGTGAGTCTCTGTTTTCCTCTCTATCAGATAGTAATGCATAATGCGTGCCAATAATGCACGTCTACCTCTACCCTAACCTCCAGAACATGACACTGTTATTACGTCAGCAAGAATAGGTAAACTAATTATACATACAGCCCTGATGATGCTGTATAAGCGAAACCGGTAGGCTACTAATTACAAAGTAATAAATTATAAGTGATAAGTAAAACAGTACAAGTGTTTCTTTCTTTAAAAATATGAAGATAACGTCAAGATTATCCGTCCTCATACTACTTTAATAGGATTTCTAGACGGTTGTAAGCATTGGTTTACATACGCCGGGACCGTATAGTAGATTTAACCCGAATTTAATAATGATCAGAAAATGGAAACACAGATTCCTCCAAGATAACATTCGTTAGGAAGAGTGTTTACAACCGTCTAGAATGTCTTTAAAGACTTTGCCCTCTAGTTGTACTATAATCGAAGGGTTAAGTTCGAGAACGGTTTAACTGATTTTTTTCCAAAAAAATGTTATTGGTATCGTTGGATTCAAAAATAAATAATCTGTAAAATGCCCCTTCCAAAGTAACAAGAATCGCATTATATCTCGAGATATTCAGTCTAAAAACGGTCTAATAGACACATATGTCGAGATCGCTAGTACAAAAACGATTGAATGTTAATTAAACCTACATAAAATATCATAATTATCTCAGTTCAAATAAAAAATGGATTATATCGCCAAAAACTCTTTTAACTTTCAACAAGCGCCATATTTGGGGTGATTTTCTTTAATAGAATTGAAAATAATGCTACCAATATTTAAAATTGATTTGCGTCGAATCACGTATTTGTTAGAAACCATTCTCGAACTCAACCATTCACTATCGATAATACCTATAGCAGGACCTCAACTAGATCGGTGAATAATTTCGTCAGTAACTAGTGCGAAAACCATAAGGTTACGTTATGTTAACAATACGTTAATTACTCCGCTTTCTGACCTTTTTAAGAACTCATTGTATGGCTTCACTTTTTTCTGTTCTGACTAAAATTATAAGATCAAATTTTTTTTATAGATATTAGACTGTTCCCCGTGTTGGTCTGGGCTCCTTTGTAGAATAGACCATCTGCCTTCCTTGCCAGGCAGCTCGTAAAAGGCAAGCATAGGCTTACCATCACTAACACCATGACATCTGACTAGGTGGTAGAGTTTGGCAGCGACTCGCCCGGATTGGTACCACCGCCTTACTCCTGCAGATGGATTTCGTGATGGCACCGGAATACATCAACGGCAAGCATTGACGCTATGGTGGCAGGAATAGGTAAGG
>NJDC01016709.1:0-14183 GCA_002245475.1 Calephelis virginiensis
GAAGCGTGCGAACGAGAAGTCCTTTTATCACGTATAAATTGCCTTAGAAAAAAAGTAAGAGAGTCAGGTACCAATGTGACAATATTTACGCGAGTAAGAGCCCATAGCGTCCTTGTCATACAGGGTCGCTGTAAATTTTGTGAATTTATTTAATAATCATACGATTAAATTATACGAAAATTGACGTGCAAGTATGGTGTCGTGTTTTGCAAGTGCATGTGACGTTACAAAACTTAACAACCCCATTAAATACACGTTTTTGATGTAGAAATACTTAGAACTGTGTTTTGTCAGTTTTTTGCTATTATCCTGTCCAGAAAGGAGATTTTCATAACTACATATTTATTTGCATTGTTTCATATAAGTGTATTTTGTAAATTTAAACAGAATTAACCAATGTAGGTATTAGATAAAATAGTAAATTTTTTGGTCACGTTAAGGCTTGACAAAGCGGCCACTTACTAAACATCGATGACTGCTGAAAAACTCTCCTGTTTAATTTAATAGTTCTAATATATTTGATATTTTCCATCGTCGGCGCTTGGTAAAACTTCCAAGTATTCATATTTTTAAAGAAAAGAAACACTTGTACTGTTTTACTTATCACTTATAATTTATTACTTAAATTTTATATTAATAACTTGTTTTACTTATCACTTATAATTTATTAAAGTAATAAATTATAAGTGATAAGTAAAACAGTACAAGTGTTTCTTTTCTTTAAAAATATGAATAATAGTTCTAAGATATTTATAAATTAAAATAAAAAAAATCTTTTTTAGAATAAGCTTTTATTTAAATGCTCTAAAAGAAGAAAATAACATTCTTTCTTTAAAAATACTAACTATGAACTTACAACCTCATCATACACAACTTATGTGACCATAAAAGCTTGTCGCGCGATTTTCTTACGTAAATAAACTTGTAGGTACCTACTTATTGATTTCTGTAAAATCTCCTAAGTTGTAAATTTTGCAGATCAATGCTGATAACGACCATCCCTCCAAATCACACAAATCAAAGTTAATCAAATGATGTTACTGGCTTCAAAAATGTTCCAAAACTATTTTTTCATCGCAATCCCTTTCATTATAGGAAATCACAAAAAAAATAAGTTTGCACCCTATTGGATTTAAGGTGATATCAAATTATTTTATTATTATTTTCGGCAAATCCTGTTCATTTAATACCCATATTGTAGAAATGCATTAAAACTAACTATTCCTCCATTTCGGATGTTCCGCCATATTGGATTTAGAATGACCTCACATTATTTTTCGAGTTGCTCTCAACAAACCCTTTCGTATGACACCGACATTGCAGAAGTGCATAAAATAACCATTCCGCCATCTTAAGTAGTCCATCATACTGGATTGAGAATGACGTCACATTATTTTTCGAGTTGGTATCAATAAGCTCTCTTAATTGATACCCATATTATAGAAGTTCATTAAAAATAACTATTTCTTCATCTTGGATGATCCCCCATATTGGATTTAGAATGACGTCACATTATTTTTCTAGGCGTTCTCAACGAGCCCATTCATTTGATACCCATACTGTAAAAGTGCATTAAAAATAACTATTCCGCCATCTTGAATTGTCCGCCATATTGGATTTAGAATGACGTCACGTATTTTATCGTGCACTGTCATCCAAACTAAACGTGTGTACAAAATTTCAGCTAAATCGGTTGAAGATTTCTGCTTCAAAATTTAGCTCAAAGATTCCACCCGAACTAACTTACATACATTGCCAGTTAAATAAAAACTTTTAAAAATACAACTGCTAGACTCGTTAGATTTTTTTTGTCATGTGACTTGGAAATGACATTAATTTAAATTTCTGTTCTCATATATTCCCAAGGAATTGTTTAGCAAGACAATTTTAAACAGAGATGAATGGACTCCAAGTAAAAATGAACACATGTGACTACATTACGCAAATGGAATTCACGGCTAGACTGCGAGCCAGCCTTTATTTCAGAATATTTTATTACAAATGTGGTACTTTCAAAGTGCGGACTTGTTTATGAGAGCTTGATGTCAATTAGAGGACAATAAATAATAAATTTTATTTTTAATATAACTTTTCTACTTCTAGACCAAGTTTTTTTCGTCGTACTGCTATATTCTTTCACATTAGAAATAAGATAAGATGAAGATACTAGCGTTTTCCCCGCGACTCCGTCAGCATCAAATAAATTTTCCGCTAGATTCTTTTTTTATATCATAAGGTAGCAAACAAGCAGTTGACGTTCCTGATAGAAAGAGACAACTATCGCATATAGATTTATTGGCTTTACTTATCCCTACTACTACTAGGTGGTAGATTTTTACGTCACACCCATGGTAGAGCTACTTGCATGGCTGAATTCCAACCCATGCAAGTAGCTCTACCACCAGTGATCTTGTCGATAATGACCCATGTAAACTATGCGAGCCTCATACTAGCTTTTTGATAGGGTGGACAACGGTTTATGATTCTTCAACACCAGACTAATGAGGCGAAAACAACAAATTTAATATCTATAGGCGATAGTTGCCTCTTTCCATCAGAAACGCCAACGCTGGTTGCTACCTTATGATATAAAAAGAATACAGTGGAAAATTTATTTGATGCTGACGATGTCGCGGGTAAAACGCTAGTATCTTATTTTAATATTATTATTTATTTTAATACTATTATTTTAATATTAATATTCTTCACAAACATTTTCTGAACGAAAATTAAACATGCAAACAAAATGAAGTCAAACATGAAGATGTTTAGTAAGTTTTATTTGCATATTAAGATGTTTCGTAACCGCTTAGGAAGAAACTTTGCTTCTGAAACCAAGTATAAACTTTTATGTTCATAAGGGATTAACTGACTCTCGTTAGTCGAGGAATCAAAGAGTTAATCGTATACGCCTAACATCCTCAAGGCTTGGATTCGATTTCCGACAGGGCAAGTATTTGGATGATTAAAAGAGTCTTTTATTTTTTGGTTAAAGTGTTTATTAAAATTATTTAAGTATATTATTTAAGTAACCATCTCTCTATGTTGATATCATTGACATTTAAACCTATTATCATGAACTTTTTAATTTTAAGGATTTATAAGCAAATCTTCGGAAATGCCTGTGTTTGGTAGGAAATATGTCTTTGTTTAGTTCTAGAATTACTTTTTGACACTTTTAATAATTAACCACGAAACTTTAAAGTCTGTATCTAGGAAATACATTCCATTAATTTTTACATATTTCCTTATCCGACGTATGTTAACCATGTTTAACACAAACTTATGGTTTTCGTTTCTCAACCGTTTTATATGCTTTTTTAAACATTATCGTGCCTCGTATTGGAGGTGGAAGGTGGGAACTAAGGTAGGTAGGGTTGTCACATGCGAAGGACTTTCCCGAGCTCTTCCTTTATTCGTGTTCTGGTCACGGAGGTGGGCGGTGGGTACGTTAATTAGGCTTGTCACATTCTGTGTCATTTGGAGGACTAGTACGTGTACTTAAAATACGCTATTGAGATTTTTTTCTTGCAGATATGATAATTCATTCTCATTAAGAGTAGACAGAATTATCTTCACCTGTGTACTGAATTCAATTTCCCATTTCACGTGGTCATTACAACACTAAATTAGATTTTGCTAATTCTTTTTTGTTGTATAATATTGTCTGGAGAAGGATCACATGAAGAGAAAAACCGGAAAATATGCAAAGAAAGTGGGAAACCACACTCTGATTTTGTCCATACTAACTGTTGGTAGCTGTTAATGTCAAGCGTCACGAAGTTCGCACGATTGGCTAGTTGTCTAACATAAAATGGTTTTTACGGTGAATAAGTTATGTGAAATATTTGTAATCATGTTCCCAAGTACAATTATTTACATTAATGTTTTTAGTTTCAAAATAGTCGACTAACATGTTGGAGTCAGCGAAGACGCACACGGTTCTCCCGATGGAAAGAGATAACGATGCCCTATAGACACCATAGATGTATAAAGAGCGTTGCTTTTCTGCGGCCGGGATGTTAGGTGCAAGTCTATTGGCTACCCTACCCACCAGGCTAGAATATGACAGAGTTATTATGGCGGCGGCGGGATAGATAAGGTAGAGGATCCCTACTCACGCAAGTTTCAAAGGACTATACCATCAGTGGCTGACTTAAATTTTATTCAGTGCTCGTCTCTTATGAGCTGCCTGGCAGAGGCAGATGGTCTATTTTACTCAGAGAACCCGGACTGAAACGAGGGTAATTATTCTTATTGTTCTTATATTGCTACATAGTTTCCTAGCTATTGTTGTCTAATATCTGAAAATAACTCGAACAAAGTTTCTGAACGTCGAATAAACATAACGTTCCAGAACATTCGGTGGAACTCGTACGTGCAGCGAATGTACGTCGGAGGTAATATTTCGGTGCGACTTCGTTACGACTTCAACGGGATCGCCCGAGGCAGCTCGTCTGCCTCACTTTTCAGTTTTCATTCGACCGGGTACTTCAGGGTTGACACGGTAACTTGTTTGTTTATGCAGTGTGTTATTTTGTGGTAGGTATGTGTAGACAAGGCCTATGTAGCATATAGCTTAGATAAGGATATTCCGTACTTAAAAGAAGATCCTGTTTAGATAGTATAATTAGGGTTAACACTATATTTATTAACCGCTGACGAAAAAAATTGTAAGTTGTGTATGTGTCTGTCTATGGCATTTATAATTTTAACAATTACGGTGGCAATAATTTTTGGAACGAAGTTCCTTACGGCAGGCTTGGAGAAGATAGGGATTTTGCTGCGCGACCGAACTGATAAAAAATGTGATAGTAAAAACCGTAAGAAAAAACCGTGGAATAAAACCGTTAAATGAACGTGCGCAGGCGCGACAGTCGTATACATAAGCGAGTAGTGAATAAAACCTTTTTCTTTCTTTTCGTTCACTCATCCCTTTTCTCTCTATTACCACTTCACCCTGCCAATGCATAGTATATACTCTTGAACTGTGTCGATTCTACATTAGCCGAAGAAAATTCGTTCCTATGTAGCGTCCCACGATACCACATTTATTTTTGTTTGATTTTTATTGTTTTCGTAGTATGTGTATTTGTTCATGCAAGAATAATCCCGACTCTTCGTAAAGATACGCATGTTTGTATTATTATTTAATTCTTATAAATATCCTTTTCTTACAGAAATATATTTTCTACAATTTTTATATATACTATTTGATATACATACATTGAAACAATACTTACTCATTAATCCTCGGTAATAGTTTAACTTGGTAAATAAGAAAGTAGGAGATAGGCTATAGACACGACATGTCAACTAAGAATAATAGTTATATCATAATAAAATCAAAATGAGGCCTTCACCCCTTATAACCTAAAAAAAAACAAATTTGTCATCTCTGGATAAACTCGAAGCGTGTCGATGCTCACCTCACCTTCTACCACGACCCACGTCTGCTGCGTATATTACAGCGTTAGATAGCGTAAAAACTATGCTTTTGCCAATAACGTAATACTTAGGTCAGTTATCGTTGTTATCTTTGCGTTTGGAGCAGACTATATCAAACAATACTGAGGGGTAATAATGACTAGAAATTTCAAAAAAATATTGTGTGCCAGCCCTATAACTTGTGTGCAAATAGTTTTTCGAACAAGTTTCCGCTACCCCTCACTGGTGTGGAGACAGAAAATCTAACTTCTGAAAACTTAAATCATGGGTATTGTGAGTAGTATCTTAAATTCAAACTCAACAGGCTTTTATATTTTTAAGAGAATCCAAAGAGGATGAGGTTATTAATTCGATTGTACGTTTTTAATTCAATGACTCTGCCCATATCGAGCCGATGTTGATGATTCTCTTTTGGAACGGTAGACCATGATTCCGAGGATTCCATATAAATTTAATCATGATCTGGCTAGTGGTTTCTGAGCAACTATCTACTTAAATATGCATTTTTCATAAACTTCGACGACACGATATTTT
The DNA here is from genome assembly GCA_002245475.1 of Calephelis virginiensis. Taxonomy (NCBI): domain Eukaryota; kingdom Metazoa; phylum Arthropoda; class Insecta; order Lepidoptera; family Riodinidae; genus Calephelis; species Calephelis virginiensis. Next base: position 5,983 of record NJDC01016709.1, read on the forward strand.
CAACGGATCTAGTAGGATCTTGATAAAATTTAAATTGGACCGAAGCGGAATCAAGATCTACCGAAAGGTAGTTTCTAAAGGAAAAAGAATTACAAGGCTGCGACATGACTTCGAATTAATTTTTTGCAGTTTATAATTATGTCACTGAAATTTCTGTCACATCACTATCTCTTTTCTTATATTAAAAAAGGTGACAAACAAAGGAAGAGAATAGACGTACATACTGAATCTAATAACCTAGCTACAAGATAGCGATGTACCAGTAACCTCTTGGGTTACTCTGGGTCTGTAGGCTATAGCTATCTCTAACGATCTAAAGAGCCTCCTGCTTTTCACCATCTCATATCTTAAAAAGCCAGTTCTTGCCTCCTTCTTTTTCCTGTATATTGGTCCGGTTCTTCTGAGTATATGAGACGATCTGCATTCCTTTCATCCAACGCAAGAGGCGAGCATAGGTTACATGCTTGTGGAGTACCGTGCTGCAACTCTGAGCCCGGGTCCGAGTGTCAAAATGACAGTGTCATGTTATGTACATGTACAGCAACGCACCTGAAACATCTATGGTCAGAGGGTTTCTTTAAAGAATGTATCCTGGCCAACACGAAAGATGTTAGCTGAAGGTGTGTTAACTATCGAAGGCAGACAATGTAGGTTTCTTGTTTAAGTTTACAGGTTATCCTACCTTCCAACGTGAAACATGACTATGGCGAGAAAGGCCTTGATGTTTACAATAGTTTAAGAGATATAGCAGATACCACTTCAAGCACGACGTCACAGAAGTCTAATATCTAGTTTGAGGTATAGCTATGTCTAGCATGACGTTGCTAAAGTGACGTTTCCTCGTGTTGGTACAGGTCTTCTGTGTACCCCCTAAAGGTCCAAGGCTTGTCGTGGAGGGGGCTGAATAAACGGGTTCATGCTTAGACCCCGGTGAAACTAGTTGGACCAGGAAGGCTGCTCCTCAGTACCCCTGTCTGCCCAAGAGGAGATACGAGGTACAGAAGCAGGGCGGTGGGCCCAAGTGGCCCACCGCGGCCCCCTGTTGAGGGGGCTGCCAGAAGGGGATCTCTAGATCCAGCGCCGCCGGGTTAGTGGAAGTGTGCGAAAGCTTATCCACAGCCCCAGTACCTGGCAAAGGGGAGGACACCGTGTGGTTTTGGATCCATCACCTTACCAATTCTTGCTGACATAACGGCAGTGTCGTGATCCGGTTCGGAGGATTGGTACACTAAATCTAAAGCCCCGGCTATAGGATAGCGATGCACCTGTAAAATCTATGGTGTCTATAACAATGTAGCGGTACGGTTATCTTTTACCTGATGTAGACGCGTGCCTTCACGTGTTTTCACGCCAAATCTCTTCCGGGGTAGGTTGAAAGCATTGTCACCATCCTTCAAGCATTGTCACTGTCAAGTGTCACCATCCTTGTAGACCTACTTTGCTTCCTTTAATACAAATACACGACAGTTTCGAATACATGTGAAAGAAAATTGGAGTAAAATTTAAAACGACTGAATGTTAACTAGGTCTAACAAAAGTTTCCTAAAAAAACGACAGCCACTTCTCGTGTTAAAAAACTCAGCCGAACGTGAAACAAAAGGATACGCTCGCTTTTGAACGCCAAGCGAAATAAAATGAATGAAGGAAGCAAAGTGCGCTTCCATGGTCTCTATATTGCTCTACCGTAAGATGATAGTAGCAAGCACTGATGTCACATGATGGAATTAAGTAATTGTTAGTTTTGCATGTACTCCTGTAAGTAATAAATTAAAATTATCTAAACAAAATGTATTTATTTGCATATATTTTTACGTCATTCTGATTAAACATAATTTCTATAAACACATGAACAAACAATATATTAATTTTGCATTGTATTTAGGACAATATTCAATCACGTACACTACAAACAATAATACAATTCAATTAATTTCTTTTGTGTAATTCTTCTCGCAAAAATTCAATAACTGAAAATGAACTTTGAAGTCCTTAGTTTAAGGGTGACAATAATTTTTGAGAATGTGAAACAAATTTTGTTACAAATTAAATAGTATAAGTTTGTTCAGTTGTTTTTGTGTTTGCGTGTACATATAAATAGGAGTGAGGATATAAATGAATGTGTATAGTATATACCGTGGTCTAAATAAGACCATCACGATGCTGCCTTTCGTATTGGTGTTACTGGTCGCACACGTAAGATTTTTGAGTTTTTTAAAATCTGTTGCAAATAGGCGTGAATGTTGTGTTGCTTCTTAATATATAAAATCGCAAACTGATTGCACTATATATATTATAGTTTTTTAGAATCTTTTGCAAAAAGCCGTGAATTTGTGTTGTTTCTTAAAATAACTTTCGCGTATTTAAATTTAAAAAAATATAGTATCACTCATAAGTTTTCACTTATTTCAGTCATGATCACTGATAAGTGAAAACAGATATTTTCTGTGAACAATAAAAAGTTATTATGGTATGATGACCGGGTATTTTTTACAAGGGATTTCGTCAAGAAAATCGAATGTGTCATTATATTTTTTTTATATTTAAAGTTATTATTTTTTTATGAATTATTGGCATAAATATGTGTGAACCTAGTATAGAACATCGATTATAAGACATCGTCTTTATCGATGATTAAAATTTGCTGTTTTTTAAACTTTATATACTCTAATATGATTCTGTCAAAACAGATCGATATGTTAAACCTATGAATATGCAAAGATATCAAATATCAAATCCAATAACAATCGCGGATATACCTAGTTATTATAATTTTGCTAATGAATAGGCGTTTGCAGTTGGGGCTAATTAAATTGAATGGCTGTTAATAATAATTGGTGCCGTTTTCGAGAATCCATATACCCGGAAATCAATATAATTAGCTTTTACTAATTGTAAGTCAAGTTAGACTATTAACTTAAAGATTTCAACCATGATACATCAAGGTATAGCTGTGTAAAAGTTTAAAGTTTTTGGTTATTTTTTATAAAAAAGTATCTTTTTTATAGTTTTAAAGTATAGGAATCGACCTAAATCCAAAACTAAACCTTTGAAAATTACTATAAAAAACATTAAAATATAAACAAAAACTAAACAATATGTCAATAAATTAATCCATTGATAGATAGCTTTTTTCGCAAGTTAAAAAAATACTCTTGAAATACGTCTCGACAAGTTTATAAAAACATTTTTTTAAATACTAAAATGACAGCAACTACTAACACATAGGATAAAAAACTAAAACTCAACAATCACATTAAAATTCGCACACAAACACACACACTCACACATATATATTTAAAAAGTGTATGTATATTTATGAAAATGATCGCCTACATACAGGTAGGCTTATAACTATTATATTTTATATCACTTTACTTACTTAAATTAATAAAAAGCAGGATAATGACATGTAGGCTTAACATAATATTACATTACAGGTACAGTTAAATAATGTTGATCAATTAGATGGTCAGTTAAAACATACAACTGAAAAGAAAAGAAAAATATATTTATTTGCGGAATAATATGAGTTTTATAAAATTATTTAAACGTTCCAACATATTCTACCAACTTGTGGTGTGCAAATATTTTAGTAGGTTATAATTAATAATTTTACTTCTTTATTTACGTGATCATTTACTAATACAAACAATTTTTTTATATACCGTAAACTACCACCGTTTCCAAACCTAGCCAGACAGAAGAAGAAACGCAAAACAAACTCCCCGGCAAATTAATTTTAAAATTATTAACAAACATTAATATTACAAATGCGAAAGTTTGTATGGTTGTTAGTTACTCCTTAACGCAACAACTGCTGAACCGATTTTCATGAAATTTGGCACACATATAGAGGTTAACTTGGATTAACACATATGATAGTTTTTATCCGAAAAAATAGTTTCTGTGGGAACATGAACGACGCGAGCAACAGCTAGTAAAAATAAATTATATACACTCACACATACACTCACACACACATACACACATGCACACATGCATGCATTTTAATAAATATAAACACTTATTTTTTCCTGTAAGTAAAACCGTTTTTTAAGTATTTATTTTTGTCTAATGTGGTTATTTTCGTACAGCATTAATCTAAATGTATATTACGTAATGTAATTGTAATGTTTCTAAATAAACTTTTTATTATTATTTACTAGCTGCTACCTGCGGCTTCGCCCGCGTTTTCACAGAAACCCGGTGTGCGATCGGGATTTAAAATAGCCTATATGTTAATCCAGGTCACAATCTATCTGTCTTCCAAATTTCAGACAAATCCGTTCAGCCATTCGAGCGTGAAAGAGTAACAAACATCCATACATACATACTTACAAACTTTCGCATTTATAACATTAATAGGATATTACAGACATACTTTGAACATTTGAAAATCTGATAAAGTTAAAATGAGACTGGTATTAAAGAAATGGTACCAAAGATTGCTAGCTTACTATTTATAATGCTCATATGCTTTGTTACATATTACACTAAGTAAATATTTCTTTAAATTTATTGTATCAATCAGTTACTCTAAAATGATACTATTTACTTATGTGATCGTTAACAATTACCAAATGCAAGTTATGTACATACTGAAATTTTATGTGTTTTTATCTTATTTACGTTGGTCTTATGTACTAATAAAATTACAAAACGGGTTATTTTATATTTATAATTATACTAGCTGTCCCGGCAAACTTCGTTCCACCCGTTCAGTATGGGAAATCATAAAGTATTATTTTTCCCACTTGCCCTGCAAATTTGCCGGTTTTTTTCTTCATGAAAACCTTCACCTGATAATAGCTAATACAATATAAAAGAATTAGCTAAATCGGTCCAGTCGTTCGGAAATTATGCGCTTACCAACACATTTAGCGATTCATTTTTATATTATAGATTATTCTTATAATGTACCCATAATGAATTTTGGGACGGGACGTGAATAAACTTCAACGAATTACATATATTCAACTACATTTACATTACATATTTCCGAAGACTTTCTTACCTCGCATAACACCTTTGTGGAATCAGTTACTGAGGGCGGTATTCCCAAACGATTATGACTTAGGGACCTTCAAGAAAAGAACGTACTCATTCCTTAAAGGTCGGTAACGCTTCTGTGATACTCCTGTGAAACTTGCTCGTTGCCTTCTGTTGTGTAAAAAAGATCAGATTAGTATTTTTTTTAATTTCAGCCATATTCCACAGTAAGCAAATTATAATGTGCTTAAGTCATGGATGTTAGTTAATTAATAATCAACAAATGTACCATTATATAAAAAAATAATTATTTAGATAGTCGCCTCTGTGGTCTAGCGGTCCGGGTGTTGGACTTGACTACACGAGGTCCTGGGTTCGAATCCCGGGTCAGCGAACATAAAAAAAATGTTGGTCGGGATTGGAGATGTCCCGGTTGGCGATAGGCTTGCCACCTATCACATTGTGGGACTTAGTGTCTTTGGCTAGTCGTGGGTGCCTTGGTTGTACCTCTGCCTACCTCTTCGGGGATATTGGCGTGAAGATACTTAGATATTAAAACTTAATAAACAGACTTAGAAATATAGACCTAGATGTTTATCATACAAATGTCGCCTCGTCGGGAATTGAACGCGACCCTAGACTATACTATCGATAACGTATAATATGCTTAGTAAGACTTATTTGAAATTAATCATATTGTAAGTAATATGTGTTACTATTTGTTGACATAATATATTTACATTATTAGTCAGATTATATTGTTATCAATGTCTAATAATATGCTTCGTAATACTTTTCTTGCATATACCATAAGGGTATTTTTTAAATGTACAGATAAAACATTTATGTAATAAAATACTGTTGAAAAATTTATTAGCTGAAGGCAAAAACTAATAAATTTGAAACACTGAAAGCAAATACGAATTCGAAATGAGAGAGAAAGTGTGGGGATCTTTTTAACACGCTTTTCAAATTAGCGAGGCTCCTCTTGGATTTATGTTTCCGACACTCATCCAGAATACGTATTCCATTAGCTGTGATACTAGATTTACGTGAAAATGCCTGACGTGTCGAGGTCATAGGTTATTATACTCCATGCGCGTTTACGTAGGAATCTGCCGATTTACATGAGAATATGTTTGGCATGTGGATGTCAACGAGCTTGTTTGGAAACCCTCTCGTATATTGAAATCTCACTTTGCAAGTGACGTCCGCTTTTAACGATAGGGCGACTACAAAACTAGGTTTACCTAGGATGCAAGTTCTACCATTTTTGTTATAGTTTTTTAGTAAAATGCTGAATTATATCGCTTTTTTAATGTATTTGCTGTACTTCAGTCATTCATATCTCATTCGTAATTCATTCACACCGAGGAACGAGTATGTACAATCACCTAGATTTATGAGACTCGCGTTTGAATTTTGAAAGATTTTGTGTCTCAAAGACAATTGTTTTTATTTCTGGGGTTGGGTATTTATTTAGTTTACTAGCTGTTGCAAGCAACGTTGTCCGCGTGGTTATTAGTCCTACATGTAATTTTTTTGGAGATATAAACTAACCTATGTGTTAATCCAAGTTATTCTTTATGTGTGTGCCAAATTTCATGAATATTGGTTCAGCAGCTTTTGCGTGAAAAAGTAACAAACAAACATACAAACTTTCGCATTTATAATATTAATAAGATTTCTTTAATTGTTTACGTAAAATTACATTTCTTCACTATGGGCACGGGGGACCGACACACTTCTGTGCCAGAAAAATTAACCTTATATTTTGTCTTAAAATGTAGGTCAGATGTGGTTTCCCTACTTCATCCCATGGGGCGTAGTTATTCTGGAGTTCGTTATCGTTAAAATACAAAATTTACTTATCTACCGTAATCCTTCTCTTCGTGTCTTCCAACCCCCACCATGGCTGTTCACGATATACAATCGTTTTTAAATATCACATGAATAATAATAAACTATTTTTTGGTCATGTGGAAAGAATGGCAGATGAAAGATTGACAAAGCTGATATTCGAAGATCTAATCGCTCGGGTATTATCCCAAGTGTCAATATTCTTAGAAACGGTGTACTTGTGTTGAGAGTGACGTATGTAAAGGAAGGAAGAAAGGTCTACAAGGATCGTGAGTGGTGACCCTTGGCAATGGATACTCTCTACCAACCCCGCAAGGGTACTTGCTGTGAACATTTGTTTGAAATTATGTACGAATTTTCAAAATAAATTATTCGTTATATGACGGTGTACTATCAAACGGCTCACCTGAAGGCCCAGGTTATTTATTTATTTATTTAACACTTTATTGCACACAAAAACTAAAATACACAAAATACACGAGAAGTTAAAAATGCACAAAAGGCGAGCTTATCTCTAACTAAAGAAATTTCTTCCAACCAACCCAAAAAAAATTAAACTGTGAAAATAAAATGGAAGGCATCGTGTACAAAACAATTAACTATAGCTATAATTTGAACAAATAAATAAAAATATACTAATAAAGTGTGTAAAAAAACAGGTACAATTATAATTATTAAAAAATCTTAGTAGGATAATATATGAGTATGTTATTATATTAGTAAATAAAGTAATTTCTCCTAAATTTATTTATTTATTTTTATTTTTATGATATTGGAAGGCAAACAAGCAGATGGTAAGAAATTCACCCCGCCTAGACACACTAAAGGTGATAATGATGCGTTGCTAACCTTAGGCCGGGATGTTAGGCCTCAAGCAAAAGTAAGTTTACCGGTTACTTTATCTTCCAAACTGGAATACCTCAACGGCAAGCGCTGACGTTATGGCGGCAGGAATAGGTAAAGCGGGGGTACCAATCGCTGCGAGACTCTACTAGTCAGATTTTGACTACTAAGCGGATAAGTGCCACCAGGTTACTATATTTATCTATTGGTGTTGTAAGTAGAAAGTGGAATGTAAATCTACACCTAAACTGTGCTGAACTGACATGTTTCCCTAGAGCACTAAAACGAAAGCTCAAAGAGGCCTTTGATGTCAATTGTCGCCTAATATGTTTGCCGATGTGGCAAATTATCTGGGATAATCTGCTACAAAAACTTTATAACTTTTTTGTTTTAGTAGTTAGCTTGTACGGGTCTCACGATGGTAATTTTGCCCCCAATACCGTGACAGTAACAACTTGATAAATATCTGTAATGACTTAGGTAGGCTTGGTCCTTCATTTTTATCGAAC
>NJDC01016732.1:9244-19741 GCA_002245475.1 Calephelis virginiensis
TGCGCAATAACGGTCAGCGCTAGAGTTTCGTGCCGCGACCTGTACCTATATCCTTTCGTTCATCACGATTAAACGGATGCACCAGCTTTGCTATTATGCTCTTTGCGCTCACCGACTGATAAGACTAGTCAAAAAGCTACTTTTTAATAGCAAAAATATAAATGTTTTATTTCTTTATTACCTTATTTGAAATAAAAATTAACCCCTATTTCCCTTGGTCACTGCATCACGCTTAAACGGATTTACCAATTTTGCTATTACATTTACGTATAAAAAACGCCGTCAGTCTTCGGTCTTGGCGAAGAAGATATCTCTTACGCCCGGCACCTAATGCGGAGCGACGAGTCCTCCATCAAGTTCAACCAGTAAACAGAACGCAGCACCAAGTCGAGGTACGGTCTCCCGGGAGACAGCCCTTGTTGCTGGCGTTGTAGGGAACAGTTCAATCCATCTAAATAATAATGTCTCGGGCTAAGCACTCTGCTCGCCCCACAAAGCCCGGTGAAGTTGTAAAAACGGCGAGGTTTGCATCACATTAGTCGTATAAAAAAAGCTTTTACTGTCAAAATACTGTCTATTACAAAATACTTTTCATTCTATTCTATTCTATCTTTATTCGTCTTTAAACTGAAAATTTGATTCGTGTTTAAACTGAAAAATATGACTCTTCATAACATCTATTGGCGAATAATAATACTATTTTCTGTAAGCAATGAAGTTGTTCCAGCAGATGGCGTTGTTAAGTGTCACGAAGTCTATGAGTGTTTGCTAAGAAATTTTATATTATGGGTCGTACTTAAATATAATTTCCAAAAAACACAATTTGTAAAAAAAAACCTAGCTAAGCTCAGCCGTCCAGGTACTTTAAAATAGTTTTGCAATAGGTACTAATTTAACATCAAATTATATCTCTTGTCAGAAAAATTTGGTAACCGGCAAGTTAATCATAGATCTTCAACTTATCTTTACATTCTAACTATGAGCGATTGAGGTCAAGGACAAAAGCTTCGTCTCGCTCCAAGCAAGAGCAATTACTTATCATCTAACATTTCAAAGTGATTTCCACAAACTAATTAATTATACATTTCTTATCTTTATTTAAGTTTTTTTTATGATACTGGAAGGCAAACAAGCAGACGGATTTCCTGATGGTAAGAAATACACGGCGCCTAGAGACACCAAAGGTGGTAATGGTGCGTTGTCAACTTAAGGCTGGGATGTTAAGCCTCGAGCAAAAGTAAGTTTACGGCTACCTTACCCTCCAGACCGGAACACGTCAGGACGTTATGACGGCAGGAATAGGTAAGGCGGTGGTACCAATCCGGGTGAGTCGCTGCGAAACTCTACCACTTAATCAGATGTCACGGAGCTAGTGACGGTAAGCCTATGCCCGCCGTTTACGAGGTGACTGGCAGGAAGGCAGATGGTCTATTCTGCAAAGGAGCCCGGACCAACACGGGGTTTTTTTTTATTAGTAGACTAGCCAACCTGGTGCACTTCGTATCGCTTGCAATTTACATCCACTAACAGTTGGTATGGATAAAAGCATTATTTTTCCAGTTTCCTTGCGATTTTCCAAATTTTTCTTTTCATGAAAACGTTTTGCTGTTAATAACTAACACAACAAAAAAAACATCCGTTCACGCGAAATAGGAATTAATTTTTGAAGTGAAAACTTCTTTAGCGGCGTTGCGCACTTTTTTTGGAATGGGTAAAAACTTCTAAACTCGCGCCAGATCGTCAGAACGTAAAACGGCGCACTGCGCATGCGCGAATAAGACGGCTAGAGATCTAAAATACAACGTAGATTCATTGCTGTTTGTATTGCTTAGATATTTCCGAGAAGTATAGAATTTTCAATGGATACTACACCGCAATATACCTACCATTACATTCTGACAAGACAACATTATATGTAGCTGATACGTATAATATCAACAGACATTGCTCTATTTGTTCCATCTTGAAAATAAGCTTTATGTGTAGACGAGCAATGGTCGTTGTACAGATTATATGACGACGCTCCTAGCCGTCACGTGGTCTTACTTTAGTTTTTGCTAAGCCAAACGCAGGTTATTGATATGAAATGAATATTTGTGCATAAATGATAGTACTTTCATACTGATAATTAAAGCAATTCGTGCAAAATTATTCCCTAACCATTCCAAAATATCAAAAATGCTCGTTAATATTCAAGTTTTCATTTATGCCGGCACTCCCAGAGTTCAACCCATCCTTTTTTGCGATATAAAACTAGTTTAAATATATACCTAGATTGTACTTTCTTATTTATATCTCATTTTTCGTTTTTATTTATTACAAATTCGCAATTCTTTTACTTACAACATAAAGGCATTTTAAAAACCACGTCGGTTTCATATAATATGTCACAAGTCTATGATTCAGTGTATGCATGCACATTATTTCATTATAATGGGCCTACCTACATAAAGCTTCGCCTGCGTAACTTGTCTTCTACTGCACCGATTTTTATGAAACAAAGCTTATATTACTCAGGAATAAACTCAGGAAAATGTTTATTTTAAATTTTCTTATAATAATGATGCCCGGGATTGTATATTGGCAGGTTGGCGATGGACTTGTTGTTTCGGCTTGTAGTGCCTTGGTTGTGCCTCTGTGTACTTCTTTTTTTTTAAAAAAGTACATACATTTGCAATGTTTTATTATGTGCAAATCACAGCGCAGTGTATTAGAACATGTTGGTTGGTGTGTAAATTTTAAACACACATAAAGCATCTTCACGCCCATATCCCCGAAGAGGTAGACAGAGGCACAACCAAGGCATCCACGACTAGCCGAAGACACTAAGTCCCACAATGTGATAGATAGCAAGTCTATCGTCAACCGGGCATATATCCAATCCCGAACAACAATTTTTTTGACTAGAAAATTTAAAACCCCTAATTTTTCTTTTTGTTGGCCTACCCGGGATTCGAACCCGGGACCTCATGCAGTCAAGTCCAACAACTAAATGGCTAGACCACATATTCTGCAAATAATCAATTTCATTTCATTTTAATTCATTAATTAAAATGTAGTAGTAGAGATATTCATGGTAAAGTTTCAAGTTATTCAATAAATACATTTTTAGTTTATATTTTAAGTTGGTTTTAGTAACACAGTTAGGTAATTCGCTAGGCAACAAATTGTTTGCACTCTTGATGTGCTCTTAATGCAAGGCCGGTTTTGAGCAACTGACCGAGGACATACAGGTGATTTCTAACTTTCTTAATCAATTCGTTGAAATAGGTTTTAATAGTCATCTAAATACACAAAAAATTACAATTTTCGTCAATATCCTTTTGTTTCCATGGTTATATCCTGACTTGATGATAATGGTACCACCAAGGAAGTAAGCTCTTTTTAATTAAAGTAGATTTTTTGTAATCGGTTCAGACATGACAGAAATAATATAATGTAACGATCCAAAAAAATATGGACATTGAATGTATAAAATCTTCCTTTTTGAGAAGTAGAAGTCCACGCTATCTTCAAATATCTTAAGAGATTTTAGTCCTTTGCATACGTCGAGTCGACTCGGCTCGAGTTATGTTAGTATATTTCGGTATCGTGATGGGACGCTCCAATGCTGGTGGAATAATTATGTGCTGTAGATCACTGGGTTGTTCTTATACCTTTAAATGAACAATTCTTGCATATATATATATATATATATATAATTGGAATCTCGGAATCGGCTGCAACGATTTCATGAAATTTAGTATGTAGGGGGTTTCGGGGGGGCGCTAAATCGATTTAGCTAGGAATCATTTTTAGAAAATGTCATTTTATTCGTGTTTAAACTGAAAAATATAACTCTTCCAGACATCTATTGGCGAATAATAATACTATTTTTTTGTGAGCAATAAAGTTGTTTAAGCAGATGGCGTTGTTAAGTGACACGAAGTCATTGAGTGTGTGTAATGCTGGTGGAATAATTATGTGCTATAGATCACTGGGTTGTTCACATCACATCAGCGCTCCTACCAATTACAATAGCGCTATTGATGCTTGGTTCCTATATTCAAGAAACGAGTCGTTTTTCTTACGAATGGTATTTTTTTGTAAAAATTCTAACTACGGTCGTTCGTTATGAACTATTAACTCGAAACATTTTGTGTAACTATGAGCAACGCTTCATCATTTTTAGCCAAACTTCCAATGATTAAATGGTTTCACTAACGGATTATGGTGCGTTGTTTATGTTATGGGAACCAAGCTTAAGTCGAGGTTCGGTATAGCGAAAGACAGTTGTTGGTATTGGCGTTGTTGGAAATTCCTTCCACAATACCCCGTGTTTGTCCGGAATGGACATCTGCCTTCCTGACAGCTAGCTCCCTAATAGGCGTGCATAGGCTTACCCGTCACTAACACTGTGACATCTTACTAGGTGGTAGAGTTTCGCAGCGACTCGCCCGGATTGATGGTACCGTCTTAACTATTCCTGCCGCCATAATGTCCGCGCTTGCCGTTAACGTGTTCCGGTTGGGTGGATCAGGTAGCTGGTCTAAAATCCCGACTTCAGGTAGGCAACGCACCATTACCATCTTTGGTGTCTCAAGGTGGTGTGGATTTCTTACCATCAGGAAATCCATCTGCTTGTTTGTCTTTCAATACTAAAAAAATAATTTATAGATAATGCACTTTTAATAATAATAATAATAATAATGATTGTTTTTTATGAGATAGGTCAGCTTACAATACTGGTAGCCTGATGGTAAGAGATTGTGGCTTGTATCCAGCACGCCCTCTTGCGTTTGTTTCACTTTTGAACATGGTAGAAACAGAATGTCTCTCATGGTGTAAGAGACTGAAGAGATGCCATAAGTGTAGCTTTCATGTGGCCGGGGTGTTAAGTATATTTTACAATTCTACCGCCTACCCTACTTGATACTGTCTTATGTTGGCAGAAATAGGTAAGGTGATGTGCTCTTGCTAACCTATTTAACCTATACTGCGCGACAGAGAGGCAAATTTTCTACTTTACAAAGGGAACCCAGGCCTTCGGTAAAATTATGTTGTTATAGTTAAGGGTCTTTGTGCTTAAACAAAGTAAAATTTTAAAATGTTAAAAATCACCTCTGTGCTCTAGGACGTGTCCAGGTGTTGGACTTGTCTGCATGAGGTCCTGTATTCGATCCCGGGTCGAGCAATAAAAGAAAATTTGTGTCTTACAATTTTCTAATAAAAAAAATGTTTCTTGGGATCGGATATGTGTCCGGTTGGTGATAGGCTTGCCACCTATCACATTGTGGGACTTAGTGTCTTCGGTTAGTCGGGAATGCCCTGTTTGTGACTCTGCCTACCTCTTCAGGGATGTGGATGTTAAGATGTTTTCTAAAAACCGCATAGTGTGCGTCCACCTTAAAATTACATCCTCAAGTAGAAACATATTTAACATGTTTGGTTTCCATCAAACATATTTGTTTCTTAACATTAGAAAATGAGTTTAAGCATTTTGTGAACAAAATTAATAAAATCAAATTTTTCAGATTGTGAATTATTACAAGTTCAAAGAAGAAAACCCGCAACTTATTGAGAATGTTTACCCAATAGATTTAAGGAAAATAGGAGAACAACATATAATAGCAGTACCACCTTACCTCGATCAAAATGGCCGTCGGCTCTTATTTTTTAGGTTAGGTAAGTTATTGAAATATTTTTTTCTGACACTACAACATCTAGATATTAATACGAGATGCCAAAACTTTTGACCCTTTTATACGAAAACTGCGCGGACGCAGGAGCATAAAATTTGGCACACTTATAGTTTATGTGTAGGAGAAGTGCAGAACGCCAATACTTTTCAATAATAATGCTTATAAAGAATATTTAATCAATAAATAAAACATTACCCACACTACCATGCATTTGACACACACAAAAAAATATAATGATAATAACGATAAAAGATCACAGATGGCGCACTAAAAAGTTTGGAAAGAAAGTAGTTGGTCTTGAGAAATGAAGATGGCGTTCTTATCAACAAATTATTAAAATTCGACCGTATACCGTATAGTCGAATTTCGACCAATGGGCGTCCACTAGTACAAAATAAATAAATATATGTCCTTGAACAAACTACACAATTTAATCTAACTTCTCTCTTGCTTCTGTGGTCTAGCACTTTCATATTGGGCCTTCATGAGGACTAGGTTCGATCACTGGGTCGAGCAGTATTTTTTTTAAATTTCCTAATAAAAGTAACGTTGCTGGGAACGGATATTTTTTATGATATTGGAAGGCAAACAAGCAGACGGGTTTCCTAATGGTAAGAAATTCTCGCCGCCTAGAGACACCAAAGGTGGTAATGGTGCGTTGCCAACCTGAGGCCGGGATTTTAGGCCAGCTACCTTATCCACCCAACCGGAACACGTCAACAGCAAGCGCGGACATTATGGTGGCAGAAATAGATAAGACGGCAACACCAATCCGGGCGAGTCGCTACGAAACTCTACTACCTAGTAAGATGTCACAATGTTAGTGACGGGTAAGCCTATGCACGCCTATGCACGGCGGTTGTACCAATCCGGGTGAGTCGCTGCGAAACTCTACCACTTAGTCAGATGTCACGGTGTTAGCGACGGTAAGCCTATACTCGCCTTTTACGAGCTGCCCGGCAGGAAGTCAGATGGTCTATTCTATGGATGTATTTAAATCGTGTTAAATTGCTGTTATAAAGCTATAAATAGTAATATAATTATTTGCTGTTTCGAAAACGGGGAGTTAGTGTCTTCGGCTAATCGTAAATGACCTGCGGGGCTGTTCAGTATCTTATTAGTGGTGATAATTGGGTAAAATGCACATCGTACAGCTGTTAAATGATGTGTTTTATATTTGCTATCTCTAATGTATTTTTGTTGGTCACTGGAGATAGGAAATATAACACACGTCATTTGACAGCTATTTGAGGTACACTTTACTATCTAAAAAGATACTGAATAGCCCCACTGGTGTTGCCTCTGCCAACCTTTTCGGGAATATATGTATGCAGATACCCTAATTTAATTTAACGCCCATTTAAGCAAGTTACATGTTTAATATCATCATATTGAAAACCGAACAAAACTAAGTTCAGTGTAAATGAGTTCAATTATACGTTTTGATTCCAAGCATGAGCTCTTGCAAGTACTCTTTTAAAATTGACAAGTTCTTAATATAACCCAATATAACCCCATCCCCTGAGAAATTATTTACCACGTTTTTACGTTTAGTAATAAAATATTTGCAATAACTAAAATTTCTTTGTCAATAAAATTAACATTGACACTCTTGACAATTGACTAAACAATTTATTTACCATTGACCTTTGTTTTTAACCGAAATGGAAAAAGGAGGTTTCTCAATTCGACCGTATATTTGTTGTTACATTGATCGCGTTCATATCCCCGAAGGTGTAGGCAGAGGAACAACCAGGGCACCCACGATTATCCAAAGACATTAAGTCCTACAATGTGATAGGTGGCAAGCCTAACGCCAACCGGGCACATATCATAAACTGAGCAATATTTATTTTTATTAGAAAATTGGAAAAATCCAATTTTCTTTTTGTTTCCCGGCCCGGGATTCGAACCCGGGACATCATGCAGTCAAGTCCAACAACTGAACCGCTGTACCATAGAGGCAACCGTGAAATCCAGCGTTAGTCAATTTGCATAGACACTTCAATAGATACAAAAATAAATATAATAAAAACTAGACCCACTATCACAAAAATCTGTGGTGTTTAATCACACGTTGATAGCCTTTCCAGTAGTCCATTCGTCTCATTAGCGAAATGACGAACAATGTATATTGACTGCAACTTCCTGCTGTATCTTGTCCATAGAACCGAAAGAACCTAAAGAATAGACTTAACGATAATCCACTTAATACGCTTAGATACATATGTTTTTTTGGACAATTTGATGATGCAATGTAATCATATTGAGTCACTACAATGGTGGATTGTCCGCGCGGCTCATTGACAACAGGTACAAAAGCAAGGCCATGTTTATTATCTCACACTTATTTTGTATTTAATTTTTCTAGTTTGTAAGATTTAATTTTTTGAAGTGAAAACTTCTTAAGCGACTTTTTTTTTGAATGGTTAAAAACTTCTAAACTCGCGTCAGGACACGTGACCTGATCGGAAATTCGTAAGACGGTGTAGGGCGCTTGCGCGAATAAAACGGCGCAGGACGCTTGCGTGAATATTCGTGTCGTCGTGTTTGTGTACGATAGCGCAATAAATGAATATTGTATTCTACCGCATAAATGATAGTACTTTAATACTGGTTATTTAAGCAATTCGTCCAAAATTATTCCCTAACCATTCCAAAATATCAAAAATGCACAACGTTAACATTCAAGTTTCACTTCTGCCGGTACTCCCGGAGTGCAACCCGTCGTGTTTTTTTTATTTACAACTACTTATCTTTAAGCCAAGTCCAAAACGGATTAGGCAGAGAGTGTTTACTGTCAAATGTGATCCTTGCAAACTGCCTAACTTTTTACACATTTATTACGCTTTCCAGCCAAACATGCCGGTTTCGGAGACTATTGAAACTGCCATTGCATAAACCGAGCAATTTGATCGTGGAATGTCAATTTAAGTCTCCCATCCAAATTCGCATTTTATATCAAGCAGATGTTTCATCTGTCATTCTTTCCACATGACCGAACTACCGAAACATGGCCCTTTCTCTTTGTTACACCAACATTTTCTTTCCATCTCACTCTCGCTCGGATCTCAATGTTACGAATACGGTTTTTTTAATATTAATAAATTTTAACCATCAAACCGTTAGCTACAGGTCTGTTTACTCCTCGATTTCTATCCAAAATGGTGAAAAGTGAGAATTAGAAAGCAACACTATTGCTTTCGATATCTACTGTTAGAGTACAAACAAATTCGAAATGTTATAATTCTATGTTTGCATATTCTGTATATTCCTATCGTAATGTACGCGACAATTTTTCGTTGGTCGAGTAGCTAGCATACACGCCTTACTACACTGATTAACCATACCATTCCCGACGGCGGCAGGCACTTGTATGATGAACATTTAGATGTCAGCATTTTCAGGTCTGGGTGATTATCTATATACCTATTAATACGCGATGCCAAAAATTTGGACCCCTTGGCACACTTATAGTTTATGTGTAGGAGAAGTGCAGAACGCTAATATTTTTCAATAATAATGCTTATAAATTACATTAAATCAATAAAAAAAGATGACTCACACTACCATGCATTTGACACAAACAAACAAATATGTTGATTTTGACGATAAATGATCGCAGATGGCGCACTAACGATTCAGGAAACAAAGTAGTTGGTCTTTAGAAATGAAGATGGCGTTCTTATCAACAAGATATTAAAGTATGAAAATGGTGGAATTTCGACCAATGGGCGACCACTAGATACATTTATTCTCTTGTAGGTAGGTAGGCTCAGGGAGGCGATAATTTCCAGAGACAATTCTGTATTTTAATATTTTTGTAGTGTCCTGGTTCACATTCCTAACTTCGTTGGATTTGTTCTTTTGCCATGATTTAAAAATGTTTTCTTCATGTCAGTCCGTGTCCCCTATGTAGAATAGACCATTAGCCTCTGTTCTATTTCCAACAAAGCTACTAGTGATAGAGTAATGTACATCAACTTGTCCGGGGAAATCCACATCCTTCTCTATTCCTGCCCTCATTAAGACAAAAGGCAGGGTCGACAGTTACAACTTGCAGAAAGGCAGATGCTGCTACAATATCTTCAGGCCATGGTAGTTTCTTAATTAGTAATAATTATTTATTTTTTCACAGGTGGCTGGGATCCAAAGACTATCTCTGTAGATGAGCTCTTTCAGGCAACCATATTTGCTATGGAGATGGGAGTATTAGAGCAGCGTCTTCAAATCCTCGGAGGTGTAGCCTTGTTTGATCTGGAGGATTTAGGCACACAACATCTTTGGCAAGTTACACCTTCCGTGGCAGCGAAAATTGTCAAATTGTTGGAGGTAAGTTTAAGTCGAATAATAATAAATCAAGCAAGTCAATAAATCTTGCAACATACTCTTAGAAAAAAATATCACAATTAATCCGAACGGACAATGAAATATGAGGGAAATTAATAAAAAGTCTTCTTTTTTTCTGTAAAAAGAAATCAAACACGGCACTCCTGAGGGTAAGATATATCCATGGACCATAGGCACTGTTCAATTCAAATAATGTCATTATGCTAAAATCAGTCGCAAATATATTCCTTTAAAAGTAAGACGTGTTTCTTTTCGATCCTCTAAGGCAATCGCTACTCAGAACCTTAGTGGCCTGAACATATGGTTCAACTTAGAGCCGGATACCTGGAACAGCGATATTGAATAGAAGTCCGTCTGCGACTCGGAACAATAGAGGACCGCATTCCACAGCGATAAGGATTCTTTGTGCAAAGATCGGAACATTTATGAAGCAACTTTAACATTTAATATTTATAATTTTAAAACA
>NJDC01016732.1:29783-40328 GCA_002245475.1 Calephelis virginiensis
CACTGGTTTTAGGTTTTAATTGTATCACTTTGTTCTGGAGCACTTAAATAATTTTAAAACTACTTTAAATACGAGCACGATGTTGACAGTGCCGCAGTGGCGCCCCTACCCTATAAAGTGACTAAAGAGGAAGGTTTATATGTATATTTTATACCCATGCGAGGCCGGGGCGGTCGCTAGTAAATATATAAATAAAAATCAAGTAATAAGTCAAAAAAGCAAACTCGTAAACAAACCCTTATCTACCTCCACTTATAGCTAACTTTTTAAAACAGTTAAACATTGCAATTTTAATGCATTTGCCAAATGTTTATTTTCCATTCACTCCTTGAAAGATTCACTTAACCGGTCATTAAATAAACTGTCAGTACATTGACGTGTTTTTTATTTAACTTGGAAATACGGGAAATGCAAAGCTCCAGGGTCGTTCCCGTTCGTTGCTCTACCAAGAGATCGCGAACTTTGAACTCCGTATTCCTATTGTGCGCGGGTCAGGGTACTTCAACATCCGGCTTAGCTTTATTAGGTGAAAAATATACGGCTGTCTTTGAGTAATTTCTGTTTCTGAAGGTTTTTCTTTTGATCTGTGTATTTTTACCCGACGGCCATGTCATTTCGTATAAATTCAGCATATTTTACTTAAAGGTTTCTTATATGTAGCTTTATTACTTAGTAGCAGCCCGCCCCGGTTTTGCAAGCATTAACAATATACACATAAACCTTCTTCTTTAATCACTTTATCTATCAAAAAAACCGCATCAAAATCCGTTGCGTATTAGAGACATAGGACATGGGACAGAGGAAGCGACTTTGTTTTATACTATGTAGTGATTTCATTTCCTATTTTTTTCAAAATACCTGAAATATTATCAATACAGTTTAAGTTTAAAGTGCAAAAATCAAATGTAACACTAAAATAAAATATACAAAAATGGTTTTGTTATTTTACATCGTCGGTGCTTGATAAGACTTCCAAATATGCATATTTTTAAATGAACAAACACTGTAAAAACACTGTAAAAGTTAAACCGGTTGGCTAGAAAGTGTTAAATAAAGTATACAGTGGATAAGTAAAGTGTTTTCTCCAATGAATGAACAAACACTGGTTTTTTTACCACTAACGTATTGTTATATTAAAACCCTACGGATTTCGCTTTTTACAGCATTATCAGGGCTTCAATTTACACTAATAAAAATTTTTTTTTATAATTAATTAGTAAAATTTAACTTATTGAAGTTTTTTTTGTATCTACTCACTATAAAATTAATTTTTGTTTACAAATTTGTCTTCATAAATAAAAATCAATAATTGCTGTTCGTTAGACTCGCTAAAACTCGAGAACGGCTGAACCGGTTTGCATATTTTTTTTTTGATTATTTGCTCAAACCCAGAAATAATAATAAGATAAAAAAATATAAATAAGATAAGGATAAAAATAAGAAAAAAGGAAAATTTGCTAGGAAAATAGGAAAAACAACACTTTAATTTTTCCCATACAAACTGAACGGGTTTAACAAAGTTCGACGGAACAGCTTGTTTATAAAAATTAAAAGTTAAGAGTGCGCAAGCACCATCACCATTTTAGTGTCTATACGCAATAAGTTAGTTCAGGTTTAATTACGTAGCATAGTAAACCCACTACCTGCAAAACAAATTACAAAACAAAGGGCAATGGTACGGACCAAGGCGAATTTCAGGACCGCCGCCTTTAACATATAAATAGCAAACTTTTAATCCTGTCGCTATCATGAATAGATAAGGCGGTGATACCAGCAGAGATCAAAAATCTTCTATAATATAAAAATAAATTGCTAAATGTGTTGGTAAGCGCATAACTTTCGAACTACTCAACCGATTAAACTAACTCTATTTTGCTGTGTTAGTTACTGTCAGAAGAAGGTTCTTATGAAGTGAAAAACCGGGAAAATTGCAGGGAAAACTACAACACTTTATTTTTCTCCCCACAAACTGAATGGGTTGAACGAAGTTCGCCGGGGCACCTAGTTATATATAACAATACAATATTATATTGTGTTTGTGATTATATTAGTAACATCCGCCGTTTTCACTAGCAGCTCATAAGAGGCGAGCAAAGTTTAAATGTGCCGTTCAACAGAGCCACTGGTGGTAAGGTGCTTTGCAGCTACTTGTCCGGTTAGGGATTCACCGAGTAGGTATTGGTTAAAAGTACTCATATCAGTAAATTTTATGGTTTATGGAAATTAACATAATGGATGTTTATATTTTAACATTGAAAAAAAAAAGTTTATCCTAAATTGAAGTTTCTGAACGAATCCTAGGCTTAGTTTTGTGTAGTTAGCAGCCTTGGCAGTTGACAAGCTTATTAAGCTATGCCCGAAAAAAGTTTAACCGGAAGACATTTTACAAATGTTGATTTTCTTGAGCAGCACCACGAAAACGGACTTTTTTCATAAATTATTTTGAAGGCGACGTGTTGTACTAGCGTTTACCCGCGACACTCATGATCGGAAGTATTTAAAAAAATGTTATTTTATGTTAGAATACTATTTGTATTTCCAAAAACGATACGAAACTGAGTAAGTATCGATAATTGACGATTGATACCATTATCGAGTAAACTATCGATACCCAGTGGTATCGTTTCATCCCTATATAGGCCACGGTTATTTCTAATCATTAGGGGAGTCGCCGACCAATAGGGTTACTCTTGAAACTCGATTCATCCAATATTGTGAATTGGAATCGAGCATGTCATTTTAGGTACTCTTGAACACAAAACTGGCAAATTATTAACATTTGGTTAATAGTAAACAATAAATTATTTTATCGGATTCGTTGAATTTATTTGTAACTAAATGTTAATTATTATCTAGGACTGTGTATAAAAGTACCTAAAATGACATAAACGATTCTAATTTCCAATTCGAATGATATCGAGATTAAAGAGTAGCCCAACTTAACCCACCTTAACAGCTGTTTTTTGGCATAAAATAAAAAACTAACTTAACGAAATACCTACAAGATACCGTACAGATGGACCTGTGTTTTTAAATCAACCTGGTATTAGACCCAGGAAAAAAGCCAAGATTTTTTTTTTAATCTTCTTTAATATATGTATATTATAGTATAATATATATTTATAACAGTTCTCTTAGCTCAAAAAATGTTGTCATTAGAACAAGGACAAGTAAAGCAGTAGGAGCAAACGACACATTCAAACTTCTGATAGTTACTACCCAATGCCTCAGAGATATCAATTTTCTTTTAATAGTCGACATTTCCTATGCAAAATTGTGAACTTAACGATAGATTAAATGAAGGTTGACGTCTCTGAATACGGCTGAAAGTCAATCTTCTATTTAACGTTTTCAATTATCGTCTGTCTATCCATTTTGGTACCTTCAGAATTTTTCACATTACTTAATTATCGTCTCTGTGATCTAGCAGTCCAGCGTCGGACTTGACTGCTTGAGGTCCTGGGTTCGAAACAGGTGCAGGTGTTAGCAACTGCGTGTGACTACACACTAGCTGTAAACGCGCCCGCCAAACTTAAGAGACCCCGTCACGTCATATCGGATTCTCCTGATCCAATAACCGCGGCTTACGCGAGCTTCCCTCCAAACACAAACTGACAGGATACTACACTGCACCGTTGCCGACAGTCTCGGTGACGAAGAACTCTCTTGCGCCTGGCGCCTAATGCCGAGCGACGAGCCGCCACTATTCCTCCATCAAGTCCGCCCAGTAATCAGAACGCAGCATCAAGTCGAGGTGCGGTCTCCCAGCCCTTGTTGCTGGCGTTGCATGGAACAGTCCATTGCATATAAATAATGATGTCTCGGGCTGAGCAATCTGCTCGACCCACAAAGCCCGGTGTCGTTGTAAAAAACCGCGAGGTTGGCAAAACATTAGTCATTCCAAAAAAAATCCCCGAGTCGGGTAACAAAATTAGAAAATGTATATTATCAATTTTTTAATGGAAATGAAAGTTAGTTTACCGGAACACGTCAATGGCAAGCGCTGACGTTATGGCGGCAGGAATAGGTAAGTCGTTACAAAGCTCTACCGTCTATTCAGATGTCACTGTGTTAGTGACGATAAGTCTGTGATCACCCTTTACAAGCTGCCTGGCTGGAAGGCAGGTGGTTTATTTTGCAATGGACCCCGGACCAACACTATATATATTTTACCAAAACTAGCCTACTACTAGTCCAGTATGTAGAGGCGAAATTCGGCTATAATACTTAATTTTTACTAAAAAGCACGTATTTTTATGAAATACTAGCGGTCCGATACGTTTTTCGCTACGTATAAACTGAAGTATAAAAAAAATACCGCATAACATAACATAACAAAACAAAAAAAAAGAACCATCCTCATCTGAAAATAGTTTAAATTTTACTGTAAAATACCCATTAACAAAATTATCCGCCATTTTATTGTCTTGAATTCATTTGTTACAAAAAATGTGATAAATGAAAAACCGCTCGACCGATTTTATGCAAACTTCACATAAACCATCTACTAAATAGTCCGAATAAAGCCTAAATATTTGGATTGGATAAGTCGGGCTCACTTATCCAAACCAAATATTTAGTCTTTGTTATAAAATTATAACGTAAAGTGGCATTGATTTATATATATATATATACAAGGTGACAAACTTCGTACCGCTTGACATTAATGCTTCGATAGTAGCGCAGTCTGTCGGATTCAATGTGAAATATTCCAAAATCAACGACTATTTACAAAAAAAATAATAATAAAAAACACATTTTTCAGAAGACCAAATTGTAAATCTAAACCATTCTCGAATCCCCTTGAACACACACAAAAAAACATCAAAATCGCTCCAGACGTCTAGGAGAAGTTCAGTGACAAATACATGAACATAAGAATTATATATATAAAGATTAATGGTAGGATCAGCGGTGGCTTTTCAACAAAATTTACTTCAAGACGTAGGTTGCTTTTATGTGTTGAGTTCTTCTTCTTCTTTTATAAATATGGCTTTCGATCGTTTTTCACGTCTACTTGGCCAATGTCAAGTACAAGTTAGTTAATTCTACAGTCATTAGTCACTATGTACAAAGTCAGGTCAGGTCAGGGTCTTGAGCAAAGCGGTGGCCTCGTTACTCAAGCTCATCTAGTGAGTTTTGACGGCAGCGAGGACATAGACGATACACTGATTATTTCATTATTGCACTTTCACTAAACAAAATTAATCTAATTCCCACCTAAATTAAATTAAACACGAAATTCAATAATAATGAAAAAATTACGACCACCCTCATTCACGATGACGCCAAAGCTCCACGTATGGAGTTAATGACACCTCTTTTTGTAAATGTAATTTGGTATATTAGGGTAAAGCACTAGGCGAGCATAGGCTTACCGACACTAAAAATATAACATCTGATTAGGTGGTAGAGTTTCGCAGCGACTCGCCAGCATTGGTACCACAGCCTTGCCTATACCTGTCGCCATAACGTCAGCATTCGCTGTTGACTTTGGCTCGAGGCCTATCATCCCGGCCTCAGGTTGGCAACGCATTGTTACCACCTTTGATGTGTCGAGGTGGCGTGAAATTTTTATACCATCAGGAAATCCGTTTGCTTTCCAATATCATAAAAAAAACACGGCAATTAGATTGATCGAAGAAACTTTCATTCTATATTTTTTTTAAATGAATATTTTTCGATTTATCCGCTACTGAATGTACAAAATTTTTAAACAATAGCTAAAAAAGTACGTAAAAAACTGTTATTAAAATCTAAATAATAAAGAATCGTTTACAAAATCTAATGAGAAAAATGAAATATAGCGGCCAAAGTTGGTCTAATACTCAAAGCAAATATCAAATAAAGAGAAAATTGTAGTATTGTATAACCCAAATTATGCATTTTTATGGGACAATAAATATTTTTTTGAAAGAAGTTACGAAATTCTTTATTTTTGTATTTTATAAAAGTTGCTAGCTTAAAAACTAAAAGAGTTATTAAAAAACTTGGTCTTATAAAAAGAAACCCTATCAGATAAGTCGAAAAGTATTCACTCTCAGAAAAAGAAATATAAAACTAAAGCCGTAGTATAGCCTCGGAAGTACATGTATGTATGTACGTTTATGGTTATTTTTTTTTGTTTTTTTTATTATTTTTGTTATGTTTTTATTATTCATACGTTTTATTTTTTGTAGGTACGTATTATCTAGTGTAGTTTTTGTAATTATTTATCTTTCTAATGTTTCTCTAATTCTTCACATATTATGATTTAAATGTAATAACAGACATTAGTAAATATAATTGTCTTTGGTAATAATATATAAGTTTATAGGTATAAAAGGATTTGCGAACTCATTTCTTGTTTGACATATTTCTGCACCCCCACAATCATTTGGACTCTGCCTGCTGGCTGACTGGTAAATAATGCTGTATGGCATTAAGTCATCCTTTGTTAATAAAAATAAATAAATAAATAAGAACCTAAATCAATTTTTTAATGGGAATCCCTAGTAATAAATAAATAAAATTAATAAGATCCTAAATCCAAAATTTTAAATGAAAATCCCTGGTGCTTTGCATGTTTATGAGAAATTGCTTTTTCTTGTAATGACTAATGTGTTGCCAGCCTTGCGGATTTTACAAATTCACCGGGTTTTAAATTACTCCACGATACGAGAACCATTACAGAGATATAGTATAGAGATATGGTATATTCTACATAAAGCACTGTGATGGAAAAAATGTATATTTCTTTAAATATTATATATGATCCACGATCATGTTTAAGTGGAGCAACCAATTGTTTTATTATGTCTAGACTAAATCAAAAATCAATATCTTTGTTTTACTAAAAAAAGAAATTTCCTATTGGAAAGATCGAGAAAATGCTACAATCCAACAGTGGTCACAATCTGTAAATAAAATTGAACAAAAGTGTGTCAATCGGAAACAATATCTGGAAATACTTATTTTTAGATCTATAGAAGCAATAATAAAAATATCCGTCAATTGCGCATGATCTGAAATTTTCCCGTCTCTTGTTTGTTTTCTTAAAACGTTTCAATGGAATGGAAGACTCCATTGCGCGACATTTTCCATTTTAAACCAGGTTATATTTACTCATAGAGATTCCTTATAATGAAAGTATGAGGAGACATACTCGTAATATTACTCAAAGAGTATATAAATACTACGTAATAAGAGGTGGGACTTCCATTGATACATAGAAAACCCGAATTTCGTATGAAGTTTACTTAAATTGACACATGACACTTGACAGATAGGTATAATCCGTTTAGTTTGAAAATAAGTCTAAATGCAGTTTTGGCGCCATCGTGAATTAAGATGGTCGTAATTTTTTCATTATTATTGAATTTCGGGTTTATATTGAGTGAAATTGGTTAATTTAGGTGGGAATTAAATTAATTTTGTTCAGTGAAAGTGCACGAATAAAATAATCATGAAGAAATTAGTGTATCGTCTATTTCCTCGCTGCCGTCAAATCTCACTAGATGAGCTTGAGTAACGAAGCCACTGCTTTACTCAAGACCCTGACCTGACATGACTGTACATAGTGACTCATGACTGTAGAAGAATTAACTAACTTGACATTTTCAAAGTAAGTCTTCACGACTTCGAAAGCCATATTTATAAAAGAAGTAAAAGTCTGAAGGCGTTCAGATTTAAGGAATAAAACACATAGCAAACTTAATTCTTTTATTTTTTTAAATAAATATTGCGCCAAACTGACATTACTAATCCATACCTATGTCGCCTCTGTCGATTAGTGGTCTGATGTTTGGCATTGACTGCAAACTCAAATATGTGTTTTTTTTTAATTTGTCAGTGAGTGGCTGGTTGGTAAAAGGTTTAGCACCTTTTAAAAAGTACCTTTTGCCAATCGTGGCTGTATATGTCATACCTTTGTCTACCTCTTCGAGGATACAGGTGTGAAGATACATACCAGACAATTTATATTCACTAGTGGTCGCACAGTGGTCGACTGTAATAAATTTTAATTATTAGTTATTAAAATATAATGATAAAAGATTATAAGGCTTCTATTGTAAATTATCTTTTTGATAAGAGCGCCATCTTAATTTATCAAGACTAACTACTTTGTTTCCTAATATAATGAGTATAGTTTGTGCTCCATCTGTGATCCTTTATCGTTTTCAGTATTTTTGCTCCTGTGTGTCAAATGCATGGTAGTATGCGTAAAGTTTTAATGATTGATATAATTTTTTTTAACTTTATAAGCATTATTATTAAAAAATATTACCGTTCTACACTTCTCCTACACATAAAATATAATTGCGCCGGTTTATCTCAACAAAAGAAAAATACGCTCGTGGTATTTTTAAAAAAATGTAGAAACAACCTGACCACTCGTCTTCACGTAGCGCTCGCGACCATAGAACAATAGTAGGTACTCAAAGTTCGCTACTGAAGCACCGGGTAAACCGCATAGGGGCCTCATCGGTGCACATGTTTATGTGAGCTTGCCTTTTCGAACGTTTGTTGGTAATTTCCATTCTGTTTCATATGTGTATGTGTCTAAAATACTCATAATACTCATAAATGTTAAGGATAGCGCACATCTTTGACGGGGCGGAGCATATTGCGTCGGGGCGCATCGCATTGCAAAGTACACTCGGGACAGGCCGTATCACAACGACGGATTTTATTACTCTTCCAAAGACAAGAGTAACAAAAGTAGAGAATCGTACAAATCTTTACGTACTTACTTACTTTACTTTACTGTCGTAAAAAACGACCTTAAAAATCATTAGCTCTCTTTTTATATTATCAATATCGTTTTTACTTAACTCCTTGGGAAATGTAGGTTGCATCGGGGACTGCGCGCAGAGTGCCGCGGAAAATCCGTAACGATGCGGCCCGGGACAGTGTGTGTTGCTCCTAGAAAGCAAGCAATCCTTGTCGTTCGAGTGGCTAGCGTACACGCCTAACTACGCCTACCAACCGTGAGGCTCGAGTTCGATTCCTGACGGGGCAGACATTTGTGTGATAAACATTTAGATGTCTACATTTCTGGATCTGGGTGTTTATTAAATTTATTCTTGTATATATTTAAGTATTTTTGTGTATTAGAATCGTTTACTAACACCCATAACACAAGCATATAATTTGCTTACTTTGGGGTTAGATTCAAGTTGTGTAACTTGTCCAGAGATAGTTATTGATTTAATTTATTATTTTATATTATTGCGATTATTCCAATGCGGCCCGTCCAAATGTGTGCAATCCTTTATTCTGCATATCCTTTCAAACGTTCTAACGAATATAAAATTTCAACTTTAATTAAAACTACACATTATAATATGAATTTGTGAAAAAGGAAAAAGCAAACACTTCTCAATTTATGATATCACTAAAGTAAACAAATTAATGCCAAATAAAATAGTTAATCGGCTATTGGTGTCGAGTATTATAAACTAATGTGTTTATACTGGTACTAAATTAAACCGAAGTTATTTATGGACTGGAAAAAGCCGCTAATATAGCGTCAGTGTCTAAAATGGCTTTCTACGTAGCAAGTACTGAGAGATTAAATGTTGCCAGTTGCCATTAGCTGCAACTGTTTAGTGGGAAATATGGAAAACTAATGTATGGTTTGGATTTTTTATGGTACCAAATAGCAAACAAGCGTAATATGGTAAGAGTCAACTATAGCCTAAAGACACCATAGATGTTATAGCCTATAGCTACAGCCGTGTAGTCATGCCTAATTTGCAGTTCTTATGTGATAATAGAATAAAATTAGATTCTTGACTTTACTACAGTATCTTCACGCATATATCCCCGAAGAAGTAGGCAGAGCACAGCCAGGGCATCCACATGACTAGCAAGACACTAAATCCCACAATGTGATAGGTAGCGAGCCTATCGTTAACTGAGCGTAAATCCTATCCCGGGCAACTTTCTTTATATTATAAAATTTAAAAACACATTTCTTATTTTTTTTGTTTACCGATCTAGAGATCGACCATAGACCGCTAGACCATAGAGGACAGAGAACACATTTACTAATATTATAAATGTAACAATATGTAAAAAATTGTATGTGCTCTGATATCGCGTAAAAAGCTAAACCGATTTTTTTTATTATTATTAAGTACCTATACAATCATATGCCGTGCAGAAATATGCAAATTTTTTTTTCGAAAATTGGTTATCACCTGGAAGTACGCGACTTTAGTACTCAAGCATAGCCTTGGGCAAAAGCTATTTTTTTTATTTAAACACTCCTGTACCGCACATAAAGCAATTTTGCAAATTGATGATTAAATACACGGGTAACAATTAGTTAAATTTATTTTTCGTAACTTGTTTTAATGATTTTTATCACTAGGTATGCCGAAAATAGCTTAGCGAATTTAGTATTCAAGGTTCTCTAAATATAAAACTTTATTTCCGCAACAGTGTCTTGTATATTTTGATATTTCTAATCGTATCCGTGATTTTTTGTCAAATTCTCAAGAATTGTTTTTTTTGTAATTATTTGCTTTCTTATGGCATACCTATTTAATGGTAATATTG
>NJDC01016736.1:6020-16047 GCA_002245475.1 Calephelis virginiensis
TTTTTCTCGGTCCCTACAAAACTCCAACGAATACGTTTAGTAATAAATTCTCTCAAAAAGAATTCAAA
Source organism: Calephelis virginiensis (assembly GCA_002245475.1). Classification (NCBI taxonomy): domain Eukaryota; kingdom Metazoa; phylum Arthropoda; class Insecta; order Lepidoptera; family Riodinidae; genus Calephelis; species Calephelis virginiensis. The sequence continues at coordinate 6,089 of NJDC01016736.1, forward strand.
GTCTTAAACTCAATGCAAATATGTTTTAACTTTGTCAAAGAAAATGCGATGTCTTCTAACGATATACTCTTGTTTAATAAATCATTCCTTCTGTTAAATATCACATTTGCATAGAACAGAGGTTTATCTGCATGAGGACTTGTCGAACAATAGCTCTATGATAACAAGTTTCAGTGAACAATGCTTGAAATTTGAAGTAGTTTTTCTTCATTTAGTATTACGTTCTATGTTTGTTGTTCCGATGAAAATTTAGACTGGGATTATTTTTAATTATTTATTAAAGACTGTAAACAGATAACTGAGAACATTGAAACTGCAAAAATCGACTTCGTCTATATGTACCAGGGTTTTTTTATGATAACGCTTCCATTAACAGTTAAACAAGCAGACGGATTTCCAAATGATAATAAAGAAATAACGAAAGAAAGAAAACATTTATTAACACACAAATTCACTATACACATTACAATAAAAAAAATGTAGATAAAAATACTATGCAAGGAACAACAATTTAACATATATAAAAATATTATAAACGCAGAGTGTAGCGCCGTGTTGCTAAAATGAGCAAAAGTAAGTTTACCGGCTACCTTACGGTCAATAACACCGTGACATCTGACTAGATGGTAGATTTTCGTCCGGATTGGTACCTATTACTGTTGCCTTAACGTCAGTGCTTGCCGTTGACACATTGATTCAAAGAATAAAGTAGTCGGTAAACTTACTTTAGATTAGGGCCTTCCAGCCTGATTGGCAACGCAACACCTTTGGTGTCTCTAGACGGCTTGAACTTCCTACCATCAGGAAATCTGTTTGCTTGTTCGCCTTCCAGTATCATAAAAAAAATCAAAACCAATAGTCGGATTGTTATATCATTTATACGGAGCTGTCTAGCTTTTCAAACAAGATTAATAAAGTAACAATTATACAAAAAAAACATGCAGCTGAATTGAAAACCTCCTATTTTGGGTCGGTTATGAATTATTGATCTGCTGAAGAATCAGTTTTGGGGGATTAATGTCATCGATGTTATAGGCGCGTGCTTAGTTCAAGATCTAACGGGGCGGTTTTTACCCGCGTCCACGGCTGTTGCGGGCCCGCAGGTTTTGCAGAATGTACATTTATATGCAAAAAAGTAAGACCACATTTTACGATATGTTTTATACCCGCAGCGCCCGCGTTTGTTTGCGGCTACTGCGGCAGCGGCAGTTTCTCGACCGGGCGGGCGCGGGTAAAAACCGCTCCGTGAGTTCTTAGACTTATGCAATAAAAACTATGCAGATTGATATCACTGCTTTTTCAATTGCTTTGACAGTGGTAAGCATTGACTAATGTTACATGTTAACTAATGTTGACCACCTCGTTGGTCGAGTGGCTAGCGTATACGCCTAACTACATCGACGAACCGCGAGGTTCGGGTTCGATTCCCGACGGGGCAGGCATTTGTGTGATGAACATATTTTAGATGTCTGCATATTCGGGTCTGGTTGTTTATTAAATTTTTTCTGATATCTGTTTAAATATTTCTATGTATTAGTATCGTTGACTAACACCCATAACACAAGCACATAATTTGCTTACTTTGAGGCTAGATTCAATTTGTGTATATTGTTATCCAGGGATATTTATTTATTTATTTATTTTTTCGTATTCCGACCTGGAGGATAGGACTATATGATAAATAGCTGGTATCTACGTAGAAAACTTAAACACGAACATGTAAGTTTAATTAGAAATAAAAGAGTCTATCCCAATGTAGGGAGTAAATATCAACACATACAACAAAAAAAATTCAGTAACCCCTATATTACCTACCCTAAAACTAGTTAAGAACATATCAGCTTTCAAACAAAAAAGTCCGCATCGAAATCGGTCCATTCGTTTAAAAGTTATGATGCCACACACGCACAAACACGTCAAACTTATAACAACCCTTATTCTTTTATTTATTCTTTTTTTATTATTTTGTGACTTAAGCTTTTAAGTCACTACAAACTAAGAAAACGTCAGACTTGTGGGGACATTCTGTTTAAACGATTGCGTCAATAATTTATAATATTGCACCACATTTGACCATTATATTTAACTGCTGCATATCGAATGGTGTATTTCCTGATCTAATGAAACAAAGCAAGGTAGTGCCTTTATTTAAAACGGGTGACACTTCTGACTCAACAAATTTTCGACCTATTTCAGTTTTGCCTTATTAGTAAAATATTTGAAAAATTAATACTTAATCAGATGTTAAATCATTTCAGTGTTAACAAATTGTTACATAATAAACAGTTTGGATTTACCAAAGGTTGCTCAACCGTTGATGCAGGGGTGGAATTATTAAAAAACGTATTTGAAGCCTGGGAGAACTCGCATGATGCATTAGGTGTATTCTGTGATCTCTCTAAGGCTTTCGACTGTGTTCATCATGATACTTTGATCAGGAAATTACGCTATTACGGATTTAAGAACAAAGCTCTTGATGTCATGATCTCATACTTGAACAATAGAGTTCAGAGGGTCAAAATAAATGGTAAAACTTCTTCAGGTTCTGCGGCTACGGTTGGCGTACCACATGGCTCTATTCTTGGTCCATGTCTGTTTCTTGTATATATAAATGACTTACCTTATTACATAAGGGATACCCACGATATTGTTTTGTTTGCGGATGACACTTCACTTATATTTAAAGTGAAAAGGCAATTAGGTAAGTATGACGAAGTGAACAATGCGATATCTAAAGTTGTACATTGGTTCACAATTGGTTGGTAATAAGACGAAATGTATTAGATTTTCAATGCCCAATGTTAGGCTAGTAGATTCCAATGTACAACTAAATGGATCTAAACTGGATCTGGTTGAATCCACTGTCTTTTTAGGCATCACAATTGATTATAAATTACAATGGGGCCCTCATATTGAGAAACTGGCAAATAGGCTTAGTTCAGCAGCATTTGCAGTAAAAAAAATAAGAACATTAACAGATGTTGAAACGGCCCGAATAGTATATTTTAGCTATTTTCATAGTTTAATGTCTTATGGGATACTTCTTTGGGGTAATTCTGCACATATAAATACCATATTTGTATTACAGAAAAGAGCTATTAGAGCTATTAATAATCTTAAAGTAAGGGATTCTCTCCGAGAAAAATTCAAAGAAATAAATATTTTAATCTTCAGTTCTCAATACATTTATGAGAATTTAATGTATGTTAAAAAAATCTATGTACTCGTATGCTTACAAAAAATGTGATGCTCACGACATTAATACGAGGAATAAAAATAATCTAGCCATATACAAAACTCGTCTCCATAAAATTAGTAAATCCTTTTTGGGTCAATGTGTATGTTTCTACAATAAGTTGCCCATTGGTATTAGAGATCTACCTTTAAATAAGTTAAAAAATGTATAAGAGCAAAACTATGTCAAAAAGGCTATTATACGGTCTCAGAGTATTTGGAAGATGAACATGCTTGGGGATAGAGTTTTCAATCTCCCACTAAAATTTGCAATGTGATTTGTTGTACCTTTTATTTAAGTTAAAGTAAGATTGTAATTTATATTTTTAATCTAGTTTATATTGTAATTATTATTATTGAAAAAAGACAAGCCCGCTGAGTTTCTTTCGCCGGATCTTTTCAGTGTGTGGCCACGATTTCGATCCGGTGCTAGTTTAAAAAAATGTCGACGCGCACAAATACCACTTGTATGGTTTAAGTGAATAAAGATTTTTCTGATTCTGATTCTGATTCCGTCGGGAATTCAAAAATTGATCAATGTTTATAATTTGACTAGGGAATAGCGGATTCTAGTATACGGTAAATATTATATCATAGTATATTATACGAGTATACTTTGATATATCCAGCAAATAATAAAAACACTTTTCGTTGTCCCTTGAGAAATACGCTGTTTACATATTTGGTATATTCTACCGTAATGTTATATGCCTAGCAATATATTTTTTATTCATTTACATTCGACTAATTGACTTTTTTTGTCCTTACTGTAAATGGTGATTTTTATAAACCTTTTCGTGATAATAACCAAAAAAATAATTAGCAACGTTGGTAGTAGTTGTGATGCGAAAACCAAGGGAAACGAGGATTCATTGTATCTTAACGCCAATATCCCGAAGAAGTAGGAAGAGAACTTGCAGAGCACCCACGACTAGCCGAAGACACCAAGTCCCACATTGTGATAGGTGGCAAGCCTATCGCCAACCGGGTGCATATCCAATCGCGAAATATTTTTTATTAGAGAATTGTAAAAACCACATTTTCTTTTTGTGGACCGACCCGGGAATCAAACCCGGAATCTCATGAAGTCAAGATCAACACCTAGACAGCCAGACCACAAACGAATACAATATGCCCATTTGAACTGTGTTAACTGACTTTACAAGGCTCTTTGAAAGAGAAGCCAATACATTAGAGGGAGTCAACAATATTTGGAATTTAAAAGTGTATAAGGTTTTTGTTAGAAGTGTATCCTCCAGTAGTAACATAGCTTTATGATTAGAATTTTGACCCCGTCACGTCCTTTCGGATCCTCCGGATCCAATAACCGCGGCAAAAGCGACCCCCTTTCCCAATCCAAGCAACCCTAACTCACGAGACACTACACTTCACCGTCGCAGGCTGGTGACGTCATGACTTGTACTAGCTACGACCAGTACGACATAGCGTGACAACAAGCGAAGTATTAACGCGGACTATCTTAAAACAATGTTTATAAAACGAAATATTAGAATTTGGCAATAATATTTAAAAAGCCATTATCATTTTAGTCTTAACTTCGTTGTATTAAAATTTGGCCAGCCCTTTGAAAGTAACCCTGTCCTTACATACCTCTTGTAATGTAAAAGAGGGATGTTGAACGAATGACACTTCTCAGGGGAGATTAAATTGTGATAAAAAATAACTTGGGCATACAATTTTTATTAACCTATTCGTATTGGAAAACTGTCTGTACTACAAATTAAAAATAAACGTTAAAGAAAAAATATTAAAGAAGAATTGTCTACACAGATGAAAGGATCATTCTGAATTCATTATTTTTTAATGATCAAACGAACTTACCTGATGTGAAGTTTGATTTTAACTTTCACGTATTCATCGAATATGTTAAAATATTGGGACCAGATATTAAATTCAATATTTTGGAGAACAAATGAAAATGATGAAACAATAATCAAAAAACAAAATGTTTATGTCCGGTTTTTGGATTTGACTTGATGAGATCCCGAGTTCTATCCTCGGGTCGGGAAACAAAATTTAGAATGTGTTTTATCAATTTTCTAATAAAAAACACGATATGTGATCGCCTCTGTGGTCTAGCGGTCCGGGTGATGGACTTGACTGCATGAGGTCCCTGGTTCGAATCCCGGGTCGGCCAACACAAAGAAAATTGAATTTTTCCAATTTTCTAATAAAAAAAAATGTTGGTCGGGATTGGAAATGTGCCCGGTTGGCGATAGGCGTGCCACCTATCACGTTGTGGGACTTAGTGTCTTCGGCTAGTTGTGGGTGCCTTGGTTGTACCTCTGCCTACCTCTTCGGGGATATGGGCGTGAAGATACTTAACATTTAGATGTCTTCATTTTCGGGTCTGGGTGCGTATTAAATTTATTCTGGTATCTATTTAAGTATTTCTATGTATTAGTATCGTTGACTAACACTCATTTCACAAGCATATAATTTGCTTACTTTGGGGCTATATTCAATTTGTGTAACTTGTCCAGGGATATTTTAGGGATATCACATAGTGGGACTAAGAGTCTTCGGCTAGTCGTGAGTGGTCTGGTTGTATCTCTGCCTACCTCTTCTGCGAGGTTCGGTCTTCCGGCAGACCCTTGGTATTATCGTTGCATAAAACTATATAACCATATAAAATATGCACTTACTTTTGCATCGCCTCTGTGGTCTAGCAGACCAGTTGTTGGACTTGACTTCATGAGGTCCCGGGTTCAAATTTTCGAAAGTCGCAGAAAATTGAGTTTTTACAATTTTCTAATAAAAAAAATGTTACTCGGGATAGGATATGTGCCCGGTTGGAGATAGGCTTGCCACCTATCACAATGTGAGACTTAGTATCTTCGGCTAGTCGTGGGTGCCCTGGTTGTGCCTCTGCCAACCTTTTCGGGATATGGGTCCTTTATTCGTGTTCCGGTCGTGGAGGTTGACGGTGGGAATGTTAGTGAGGCTTGTCACATTCTGTGTTATTTGGAGGATTATTTGCCACAATAGTTACAGTTCTTAATGCTTAACTGCGAAATTAGCAAATTAAAGACTTATTTTAAACCAAAAAATACTCAAAGGTTTTATTGTTACTTATAGTACCTAAGATAAGGTTTTCCCTCAAAATTCTATTAAATAGTTAGCTGACTCAGTAGTAGGGGCGACCAAGAGGGGATTTTTGGAGTTTATCGAGCGTGCCAGATTATGATGTGGGACATACTTCGTAGTTCCGTCGTTAAACCCCTGACTGCCTCTTGGATTAAAGGAGTTTAGCGGACATGCCTAACAACATCAATTAACCGCGCGTCTCGGTTACGATTCCCGATGGAGGCAGAAATTTGCAGTATATATTTATGTGTTGTGCTGTGTGTTAGTCTTGTTGACTCTTACACCCGTAATAGAAGCGTATAATTTACTTACTTTGGGGTTAGAGTTATTTGTGTCATTTGAACAGGAAATTAAAATCTCTGTATATGGTAGTCTGTTTAAAATTTTTTGTAACATAGGTACTTCTATAAATTAAAAAAAAAAGAAAAAAATATCGACCCATACATTATAATATTTTGTAATATAGGTTTTAAATATAATATATTACCTTCCTATTATTACACTTAACTAATATTAGACCGCCTCATTAGTTGAGTCATTAGTAGCGCGCACGCCTAACTATACCGACCTCGCATCGGTCGAATTCGATTCCCGACAAAGGCGGGCATTTGATGTCTGCATTTCCAGGTCTGGAAAGTATCTTCACGCCCATATCCCCGAAGAAGTAGGCAGAGGACAACCAGGGCACCCACGACTAGCCAAAGATACTAAGTCCCACAATATCGCATAAACATTCAACAAAAAGAAAATTGGAAAAACCCAATTTTCTTTTTGTTGAATGTTTATTATGCAGGTCTGGATGTTTATTTGATTTGTTTTGGTATCTATTTAAGTATTTCTATGTATTAATATCGTTGACTAACAACCATAACATAAGCATATGATTTGCTTAATGTGGGATTAGATTCAAATTGTTTAATTTGTTCAAGGGTTTTTCTTTTACATATTTATTATTACATATCTGAAATAAAAATCATAAAAATCGGCCAAGTTGATTCGGAATTGCTCATGAAACTGTGACAAAAATGTGGTTCCATTTATTTTTTAGTATGCTAAATTATACTAGTCTTATATAAAAAAAGATTTAAGTACAAAACACATAATATGTCCGCACGTCTGCAGATCTCCAAAGCCCTTCCAAACCCTTTGTGAGTAATAAATCTTTCTTGTAGACCTTTCCATCCAATCTATCTCTAACGATTTGTTAGAGGCTTGGTTTTGACAAACTGGCGTCTTTATATAAGTACCTATGTACTCACACTGTATACTTGAGACCCTTCTAGAATATTATGGAGAACGTTTTGGTAAAGTTAGTTGAAACCCATACTTATATATTTTAAATGCGATAGTTTGTCTGTTGCTCTTTTACGGCTGATTTGTTTCTGATGAAATTTGGTGTACAAATAAGTTTAGATCCAGGTTCAAGCATAGACTATTTTGCTTTAAATCAACCCCTAAAGGGCTATAATAGGGGATAAAAGATCGTATGAATATCGTAGCTATTTCTACACTGAAGTCGCGGACAAATATTAAGGAAGTTAATATATTTACAGAATTTTCTTTATGGTATCTTTTTTAACATTAATTTAATGTTAATAAATAAATACGTAAATAAATAAATGTCCCTGGACTAGTCACACAAATTGAGTCTAACCCCAAAGCAAGCAAATTGTATGCTTGTGTTATGGGTGTTAGTCCACGATTGTAATGCATAGAAATACTTAAATAGATACCAGAATAAATTTAATAAACACCCAGACCCGGAAATACAGACATCTAAATGTTCTTCACACAAATGCCTGCCCCCGTCAGGAATCGAACCCGAGCCTCGCGGTATGATCGGTGTTGTTAGGCGTGTACGCTAGCCACTCAACCAACAGGGCGGAAAGGCATATCAATCTCAGATGAGCAAGCTCTACCATCATCATATGCATATGTGTTTTTTATCATCAGGTTTTTTTAATGATATTGGAAGGCAAACAAGCAGAACAAACAAGCACACAAGAAGGGATTTCCCGACGGAAAGAAATTAACGCCGCCTAGAAATACCAAAGGTGGTAATAGTGCGTTGCCAACCTGAGGGCAGAATGTTAGGCCTCGAGCAAAAGTAAGTTTTCCGACTGCCTTGCCCTCCAAACCGGAACACGTCATAACGTCATGGCGGCAGAAATAGGTAAGGCGGTGGTACCAATCCGGGTGAGTCGCTGTGAAACCCTACCACCTAGTCAGATGTCACGGTGTTAGTGACGGTAAGCCTATGCTCGCCTTTTACGAGCTGCCTGGCAGGAAGGCAGATGGTGGATATTGACATAGTAGATATACAATGCGGGAGTGGGTAGATGAACACAGGTAGACCTAGGTTGACATTCCACGATCGAATCGCTCGGCCAAGAATCAGGTATGGTATCAAGAGTTTTCGAAACAGCCGTGGTTGCATAAAAAGGGTAATGAATGTGAAAGCAATCAGGCAGGTTTACAAGGATCGTGAGATTTGGCACCACATACTCTCTGCCTACCCTCTAAGGGATTTGGCGCGAATACATGTATTTATGTATGTATGTAGGAAACTTATCGCCTTCAGACACTAATTCACCCCCGGGCAAAGTTGTTATTACTTGGAAATTGAAATATTCATTTTGATTTACCTGACTCTGGAATTGAACCAGTACCCTCAAATAGTCAACGCCAACATCGTACCCCTAGCCTACAAGAACTACTTATAAAAATTGCTTTCGAATTTACATTTTATTAATATTCATGTAAAATTTATTATATTTGTATATAATTTTAAGATTTTTATCATTACTAGTGCTCGCCCATTGGTCGAAATTCGACCATAATAAATTTTAAACTCTTTTTAATAAGAACGCCATCTTCATTTCTCAAAACCAGCTACTTTGTTTCCAAACTTTTTAGTGCGCCATCTGTGATCTTTTATAGTTAACATTAATATATTTGCTTGTGTATGTGAAATGCATAGTAATGTGTTTTAATTAATTAATTTAATGTGTTTTACGTAAACGTGTTTTACGTATGTACGAATAAATGTAGATATATTTTTAAAGATCATATCGCTCAACTAAAACGAACATAAAGTTCGTTGCTACGAGTATTCCTGTTATTTTTCTTCGTTTGTTATTTTTAAATTCTTAATACCATAGCCTCAACTATTGCCAAGAAAAAGGATCTGATTCACTTTAGCTATTGCACGATTCTGTCTATTTTAATAAACGGCTAGTTTCGTACACGCCAGCCAAGAAGCGTTTTCTATAAGTGTTTTCTGGAAAACATTTTATGTTAAAACTTATTTATTTCATTTCTCAAAGTTTTGTATAATTTTTTTGTGAGATGGAATGCTTTTTTTTACAAGAGAAGATAAAAAGGGCAAGTAGGTCACCTTATAGAAAGTAGATGAAAAAATCAGTTTTGAACTGGTTCAAATTTTTATATTTACTTATAAAATAACATCTGATAATGACTAACCGATTCATCATCGCTAAGCGAAAACTGTTCAAGTTAAAAAAAAAGTATCTTCACGCCCATATCCCCGAAGAGGTAGGAAGAGGAACAACCAAGGCACCCACGACTAGCCGAAGACACTAAGTCCCACAATGTGA
>NJDC01016748.1:0-32228 GCA_002245475.1 Calephelis virginiensis
TATGGCGGAAGGAATAAGTAAGGCGGTGGTACCAATGCGGGTGAGTCGCTGCGAAACTCTACCACCTAGTCAAATGTCACGGTGCTAGTGACGGTAAGCGTATGCTCGCCTTTTACAAGCTGCCTGACAGGAAAGCAGATGGTCTTTTCTGCAAAGGAGCCCGGACCCACACGGGGGAAATTGTGGCTTACAGACGCCATAGATGTTACAGGAAGGCTTATTGAGCAAGTCTCAAGGTAAGTCAATTCAAGAGCAGGAATATCATACTCTCCGGACCATCATGACACTGTCATTATGGCGGAATGAATAGATAAGGCGGTAGTACCTTGAAAAGTTATAGCACAGCATTTTCCCAACAGTGGTCTTACTGGTAATGACGTATTTGACCTTTGAGAGCTTACAAACCGCATATTTTGAAGGCAGATGATTTATTCTGCACAGGAGACCCGGACCAATATAGAGAAATAAATAAGAAATAAGTTAGGAATATCGATAACTACTTAGACTACCAGAAATTACATTTTAGGCAACAATTACGTATTTTATTGAATCAGGCGTTACTTTGCGGAAATACAATATAAATTGTCACGTTCTTTATATGTGACAATACATAAAGTTCCCTCCTCCCACCTCCGCGACCTGATCACAAATAGAGTCCGAACACGGGAAACAAAACCACTTGTCACGTCCTTCGCCAACTTTGTCGAAGCACTCACCACAGAGAACACCAAATCGCACTCGACGTACGTTTCGCCTCTACACCGAGGCATCCTCAGGAATTCGACCGTACCGTACAAACGACGACACACGAGTGTCGAGTGAGTGAGTATCGTGTTCGGACTCTATTTGTGATCTGGTCGCGGAGGTGGGAGGTAGGAACTTTAGGTAGGGTTGTCACATGTAAAGAACGTGACAATCTATATTGTTTCCCGAGCTCTTCCTATATTCGTGGTCTGGTCGCGGAGGTGGGTGGTGGGAACGTCAGTTAGGCTTGTCACATTCTGTGTTGTTTGGAGGATTATTTGCCACAACAGTTACCCTGCTTACGCGGAATTAGCAAAATAAAGGCTTATTTTACATCTGTAACAATTACGTAAGTAATGTCTAAAAGTTAATTCATAATTATTATGAGTACCTACTCAAACTGTTTTTGTCATATCTGTAAATTACTGATTAAATTTATCTCCTGCTAGATGTTTATACGATTTTCCTCAGCTAATTTCTCTAATTCCAATTTGTCTGCGTTCAGTCTTGCTCTAATATTAAACAAACAGAAAGGACAATACACGCAAAGCGCATTATATCCCATAAATAATGCATAGGCAAATACAAAGGGTTGTACTGTCACTAGCAGAAGCCATTACTAGATATTGTTATTTAAAAAATATTTACAACAAGCTATTTCTGTGAACATTGTTCCACCCGTTTAGTTTGTATGAGCAAAATTAAAATGTTGTTTTTTTCTATTTTCCTCTTAGTTTATTTATTTTTTAAAATTTTCCTGAGCTTTTACGAATAATTAAAAACCAAATTCATCAAATCGGCTCAAGCGTTCGATTTCCATATATGTATACATGTATACATGAGGCACACTAAAAGTTTTGCACTTCTATCTAATAGGAACTATTTGAATTTCGAATGTTATGTTTTTAAAACGTTGCAACCTTCTTAGTAATAAAAAAAACAATTGGCGGGAAATAATTTGACAATTGTTTTTTTTTATCACATATTATCAAAGTTCTACGTACGCAACGAAAATGGAATTAAATCGAAAAGATTTTAGAGTGATGATTTTTTATATTTTTTTAAAAGTTCTCTTTCTTTGCAAGACTGTGCCGCTCGTCTTCAAAATGCTTCTGGAAAAAAAGCACCTTGTTTGAGCACCGTGAGGCGATGGTTTGCTAATTGGAGGGAGATCGAGTTTCTTTACATGACAAATTTCGTAAAAGGCGGCCTTCAACTGCCGTCAACGAAAATAATGTGGCTAATGTTAAGCGATTAATTGAAGAAAACCCCCGGATTATCAATGAGACAATTCGAGGGTTGTTGGGGATTGGCATGAGCCAAATTCAGAAAATTTTACAGGAAGTATTGAAAGTTCGGAAACTTTGTTGTCGTTGGATCCCTCATGAACTGGCATGCGGAGCAAAAGCGGGCGGAATGGTGCTCACAGATGCTACTGAAGACGACCACAGACATTCTAATTGTGTTTATGACATTGTCACACAAGACGAAACGTTGTTTTGTTGTTTTGAGCCCGAAAAAAAACAGTAATCTTGTGAATGGATGTTTGAAAATGAGAACAGGCAAACAAAAGTGAGACAGGCGAGAAACGTTGATAAAAAAATGATCGCGTTTCTTTTCTCAGCTATGGTACAACTCCACTTGAAGATCAAAAGAGTGTTAATGGCGAGTGGTATTCTACTATTTGTTTACCCAGGGTGTTAGAAAAAGTTTGCAAAAGACGACCTAAAAGCCGCATTCTCCTACCGTATGATAACGCTTCGTCACACACGGCCTACAAAACAAAGTCATTTCAGCTTCCGAAAAAGTACATCTCGTCACTCAACCTGAACATAGCCCCGACTTGGCTCCCTGTGATTTCTGTATTTTCCCCAAAATCGAAGATTTGATGAGAGGTTTTACTTTTACCAACTCCGAAGAGGCAGTGATAGTGTTCAATTAGCACGTAGAAACATGCCTTGAGATCTGTGGTCCTCCTGTTTTAAAAAATGATTCGATCGCTAGAAAATATGTTTAATATGTAAAGGAGATAATTTTGAAAGGCAATAGACATAATATTTTTGTCATAACATGTTGTTTTTTTAAGTTACGCAAAACTTATAGTGTGAACTACGGGTCAACTACGCTGGAAAATAGATATATTAAGTCAAAATTCACAAATATTATACAGTTCAAACAAAAGCAACCGGACTGGTAGCACAAGTGCCTCACAACTTGTGGGCGTTGGCTGTTCCTCCGTAGCAAGTATAAACTATGAAGTAAACAACCAAGATATGTTAAAATAAAGCTGTAACACCTGAATTTAAAATTTTGTGAACCTTATATTATATTGATATATTTTGAAATATAATCCCGTTGCCTACATTTTTAATAATTGCCAAAAATCATTTTTCTCTCTTTGATTACTCAATATTTAGTTACACAATCACTCACTACACTATACACCATATTTTTTTTTGAGATGAGGAACCGAATCTAGCGCGTTGAAATTCACGTTTAGATATGTCCAATTAAAGCATTAGAAAAAGAGTACACGTTAACACACAGCGTCGGTAGACAAAAACATAGGAGTAAGTTTATGGCGTTACGCGGAAATACAGTAGGTACTTAACGTTCGTCACAAGACGTTTGCAGAGACTAAAGAGAAAACGGCTTGGCAAAACATTTGTAAATATTTTATTGTTAAACTATTTGAAATAGTAAGCAGATACGTAGAAAATGAGAATTTTGTCAATGTTCATTTTAATTGCAGTAGCTTATCAACAGAATCATAATTTTAGTAACTTAGTTTTACTAAACTTGGTTTGGTTTTCAATTTAATATGGTCGGTAAAATCAGCCTTTAGTGGGCAACTAAACAGTGCTATTTTCTGATTACTACAGTTACTGCAAAATAGTAATCTGATTTTGTATACCATAATATTGTTCGGTCGGTTCATAAATATAAACTGCATTAATTACTGCGGTAATATTTTTTTTTTTCTTACAAATAGTCAATCAAACAAAATGATTTTGCAAGTCATAAAATTGTTTGCTCAATTCTGACAATAACATTTTTTAATTATCTGCAGTAGCGGGGCTCTATAACACAAGTATTTTTTTTAAATAAAACAGAAATAGCAATTTTATTTTGAAAAAATAAGTGATGCAAAAGCTCCAACATTACCCTACTGGAAATAGCTACCATACAATTTTGTAACTAAATAGAAATAGGTCGAGACGTCCGTCTCATACGGCTACCAATGCACAAATGAGTAATGCTCGATTGTGTGGACGGTAGCGCAATGATATGTAGAGGCTATCATCGCACATTCTATCACGGGCCATCATGACCCATTGTGAAGAGGCGGCATAGAATGTATACCAGACTCGAGACGCGTCGTTATAAACGCGTTGTCGCCCGTTTATATAAAGATGGAATATTATAATGTAGATACGAGTTACCGTGGCAGAACCTAAAACGAGATAAATATTAAATTTAACTGTTTTTTGCGAAATCTTGAGTAATAGTGGATTACAATCGCGATCCTATTACTGCAGAAAAAATCTTTCAAAAGTCACTTTGACGTGATTACGAAGTCTCGGGCAACATCTAGACTAGTAACTAGACAATGATAGTAAATGTTCAAATGTTTCTTGGCGATGACTGTACCAAGCCATTCTTAATTCTTGAGTTTAGGGCTTATTTAAGGGCTAGCGTAAAACTCGCGTATTCATTTCTTAAAATATTGTTGTATTTTTACTACCTTTTGTCATTTGCTTTAAATGCTCCCTCCATATTATTTCATATTCCATAAGTAGCTGCACTTCATACATTATAAATAGTCTAAGATTTTTATAGAAATACGTACTTATTTGGTCCGGGTGAATGTTAGTTAAATGAAATGTGTTAACCCCGTATAATCAAAGATAAATCAAATTATACGGACACATAGATTCGAAATTGACATCTAGTGAGCGTTTTTGTCAAGGGTGTCTTAGTAATAAAGAAAAATCTTGTTTTAGTGTTTGTGGTCTACTTGTTTTAAAACATATTTTTATGTGATGTTTTTTATGTAATATGTGGCTTATGTGCTAGGTAAATAAGAAGCCGTAAATTATATTTAAAACTGATATGTTTTTTATGATATCGGAAGGCAACCAAGCAGACGGATTTCCTGATGGTAAGAAATTCACGTCGCCTAGAGACACTAAAGGTGGAAATGGTGCGTTGCCACCCTTAGGCCGGGATGTTAGGCCTCGAGCAAAAGTAAGTTTACCGGCTACCCTGCGAACCGGAACACGTCAACGGCAAGCGCTGACATTATGGCAACGGCATTATCGCTGCGGGACTCTACCACCTAGAAAATATAGGACAAGAAAGTTTGCCGGGTCAGATAATAAGTTTAATTCTATATACTCTCCTGACCTATTTAAATGTTTATTACCTAGCTACAAAAATGATTTAAATCAGAATAATGCAAAAGATAACTAATGTTCTGACTAAATTTTGGGGCAAAGCCATTGTTCTTGAAGTTAGAAACATTTTATTATTTTTTTTATCAAAGTTATCATCGTAAATGTATATTTTATCGTTATAAAAATTAATATAAATTGCCGTTCCTTGCTCGTCGCATCTTTTTATCTTTATTCTATTCTTGTTTTGCTGTTGTGTTAGTTTATTATCAGGAGAAGGTTCATATGAAAAAATAAAAATTAGCTACGTCTGTCGGCTCAGCCAGTTTGATATGTAAATGTCCTAGAGAATATAAAATAATACAAACAATAGGTTGTTTGTAATTACAAAATATTATATTCCCTAAATCAGAGTATGACTATGATTTACAGACAAAATAGTTACATCTATGGAGACTACGTGCGAGATTTGTCTCTTACTGTTGGAAGAGCGCTTACATTGATGTAATAAATTATTATGTACTTTTTTAAAAAAAATATGCACACTAGATTAACAATTTATCTCGCTCAAACATAAACTATCATACCACATGCTAATTAATATTGTATATATGTTTTATTTGAAATTTGTTTGACTTAGCGTATAACATAGATGAAGAGCTACTGAACCGTTTGATCCACTCGCGCCATACAAAGCTAGGATTTTTTTTAAATATTGAAGTGAAACTGCTTTAGAATCGTTGTGATTCCAAAACGGGTGCAACGGAAAAACGACAGGTAAGAGGCACAAATATATATTCATCTCATTCTTTTGCAGGTAAGAGACACAAATATATATTCATCTCATTCTTTTGTCGATTTACTGAAGTTTCACTTCTATCGTGTGTGAATCGCACACACATCTTTTTTAGTTTACTATCGGTCTATTACAGTGTTCTGCAAGTTGAGTAAACAAAACATATTTTTGGCACGAAAAAAATAATTTTCACGCCTGACGCCTGTATCTCCAAAAAATTAGGTATGATCAGTGAACACCCCACAACTAGCCGAAGACACTAAGCCCACAATGTGATAAGCGAGAAGATTCTTTTTTTACGTAAATACTATTGGCGTTATTAAAACAGCCACATAGTTTGCTATCGCGTGCTGAAAAAGCAATCATATCATCTTCAATTTGCCAAACCAAACGAATGTGGCAGTAAGTAAAATGAAATAGCGACTACTCAAACCCCGGATTATCCGATACAGCTGACTATCACTGTCCCGCTGACATCTCAAATGCCAACCGATGCGCTCGAGTAGGCGATTACATAATTGGAATGCGACCCTCTGATTTTGGCGTATTACTGGTTAGATCTGTCAAGGGGTCGGAAACTACCTCCCGAGCAGAATGTCGCCTGTCGCAGCCCGTTTAAATTATATCTTGTACATAAAAATGAAGCCGTGTTTCTCTCGGTCATCGCATTACGCGTAAACAAACCGACCGCATGTAGCCTTTTAGAGTGTCAGTCATGTGAAAAAAAAGCAATGTTCATAGTTAGGGCAGGACATCTGTCGGCTTAGATAGTATTTAATAATAAATCTTTTGCTCACCATAAATTTCACGATTTCATGCGAAAAATGTACAGTTAATTGCGAAAGCCTGTTTGTCTGTCTAAGCCGCTAGACTGATTTTGATTGAATTGGGAATGTTCTAATAAAGACTGCCTTATATTAAAAAATCAGCACCTCAAAGGGGAATAATGAGAGATGACAGTTAGTTTGAAAACCTGTTCTACGTTGATGAAGTCACGGGCAAACAACTAGTTTTTTTAAAGAAATATTTTCTTTATAATAACAATTAATCTATATAAACAAGATATTCAAAAAAAAATATAAGAAATGTTTTTATGTTTTGTTCAGTATGTGCGTCACTGAAAAGAACTAAAACGATTTTAATTGAGTTTCCGTATTTGAAATTTAAATCATTGTAGGAAAATTTTAAGCCACAGTTCACCAAATCTATCAACTTGAGCTACTATTCACCAAAAAATAGTGGCGAGAGCATCTTGAGCTCGGTTAAAATCAGTAGCAATTAATCACTGGGTGGTGAAGCTGCGGGTATTTTGAGAGCTCATTTAAAATGATCCTAGAAGATTAAAGCAGAGGTACAAATGGGACACTCACTACATAACCGAAGACACTATCCTAAACTACACTATTAAAACCTATCGCCAACCGGGCAAGTTCACAATCTTGGGCAACGCTATTTTTTTATTAGAAAATTAAAAAAAAATACTTTCATTTTTATTGCCTTTATACTTTTATATCATCCAAAAAAATGTATGTGTATCATATTTACGTAGTTTATTTTATACTCCATATCTACTTGTTTCCTTTATTATTTTCTTTTTTTAGAAAATTCTTTCAATAAAGATAAGAACTTCCTTTCTAATTTTTGTTTCTATTTTTAAGTCCTCTTTTAATACCTATCTGTTGTATACAAAAGGGTTTATAGCAATGACGATAAAAAGAGAACATAAAAATTGCTATGAGCAACAACAAAAAAAAAATTAAATTCAGTTTGATCCATCTTTATCAGACTAACACACAAGTTATATAAAAAATATTGCTAGACAAAACTTTCTAAGTATGCTCTTACTCCTAATGGTTAAAGCTAATTATTTTTATTTAATTTGAGAAGATAAATTATAGGCCTACTTTACCTAAAAACCAAAATAACGTATCTACTTAATCGCAAACTTCTTCGATCGAATCGAAAAAACGACTTCAAAAGTAAGAACTAAAAAATAATAAGGATTTAATATTAATTATATACCTACTACCTATTATTTTGTGCTATTTAATAGGTTTGAAGTCGGTGCCAAGTCAATTTAATATTAACTTACAATATAAATATTCGTTCAAGTCTTTTTAGTTTTGACAGGGTTACAGAAACGTAAAATGTAGACTAACACAACCTCAAAATTGAGGAATTGCTGAAGCTGAATGATGCTTACTGAGCCATATGATTAAATGTCCATACTAAGCGTACTAGTCCATGCGCAGCCACGAATTTGAGAGAAGGTACTTTGACTCAATTAAGACTAGTGTAGTAGTAGCAAACAAAATATACTATTTACTAATATCTACTAGTAATAGTACGAGTTTACTCATAAATTCTTTGTAAATTTAACTTTTTACTTGTAAATCACTATTAGTTTTCAAATAAACAACTCTACTCTGACTGTTTTTGACAAAAATATGAAGGTACATTACTTTTATTTTAACATACTTATATATTTTCAATAGGTATTTACGTAAGATTTTTTTCCTTTCATGTTTTTGCATACATTTTTATTATCTTTGTGTTTTTTTTTACACAGGACAAGATATCCCAAGTGCTTCTCCTGGTCTATTAGCTACTATTCCACAAAAAATGGTTATAATCTGTTAAGCAGTTATTGCGTGAAAAGTGGACAACCAAACAGACAAACCGACAAAAAATTAACAATACGAGTTTCAAGTTATTTATCTTGTACATAACGCGTAGCAATTACTGTTAAAAAAATAGATACGGATTTAGGTTTATTTTACTACGTATAGATTTGATTATGTATATAGTTGTTATTTGTACACTGTGCCTTCCATTTTATTAGCTGCGAAATTCATTATTTGCAATTCTGTAAATAGAAATAGGCCTGCCTTTCGTGCAATTTGTCTTTATAATAATTTATAATTATTGTTTTATAACACCCTTTATACTTGTAACTTATCTATTTTTAGGGAATGCAAAACAAATTTCACTGAGTTCGGAGAACATTTTTGCGAACGCATCAGAAATAAATAAATATTTCCAGACAAGTCACACAAATTGAATCTAAAGTAAGCAAATTATATGCTTGTATTATGGGTGCTAGTCAACGATACTAGTAGATAGAAATACTTATATAGATACCAGAATAAATTTAATAAACGCCCAGACCCGGATAGCTGACACCTAAATGTTCATCAGACAAATGTCCGGCCCCGTCGGGAATCGAACCTGAGCCTTGAGGTTGGTCGGTACAGTTAGGCGTGTACGCTAGCCAGTCGACCAACGAGGCGGTAATTGGTTTAAACCAAACTAACGCCTAAACCGTAATAGGTATAATTTGAACATGATGTAGGATGAGATTTCATTTCATTTTACGATGTAAATTACATGTACATTAATACACTGTGAAGTTTATTGTAAGATTTTTAATTTCTTGAAGAGTGGTCTAAAAGTAAAGTATTTGGCGTATACCCTTTTTTGGGACCAAGAAGGCTCTACCAACATGAGTAGTATTACCGCATAAAAGGAGACCATACCTCAAAACAGACCCAACTTATACTTGATATGCTACTAATGCTGCTTGTTGTCAAGCTATTATTCTGAGTCTATTTAATGTATAAACGTACTTATTTATCTGACTGCAAAAAATGTTTATGTGTTGTTTCCAATTCACGTGTTCATCTAAGGTTAAGGTTAATTAAAGCATTTTTTTTTTCAAATATTTGACTTTTTGTTTCTCTCATTCAAAACGCCACTATCTTGTTCTTACTTATACTCTTACTAAACATTGGCGTAGTCTGTTTCGTAAATACTTTCAAGTTGACTATTATAGGTTCTGTCCAAAATTAATTATAATTAAATCAGCTTATCCTTTGTCTGCTTTTCGCTAATCCTGAGGCGACAAAGTTAGATAAGGAGACAAAAACAGATTACCGCGTTACGTATTTAATTGCCTAGTACAGACAACAAAATATTCAGTTTAGCTATCTAAAATTAGAAATGCGCAAGTTTGTTTAAAAATCTCTTTTATTTTAATGATTTTTAGCATAATAGTAAATCACACCTTGGAGAAGGACATATAGTAATTTCACGTCAAAATCCTAACAGGTTCCTAGTTGAAAGCTTTGTACTATAATGTACTCAGATAAAGCCCCGGGAAAGCATTTTTATTAAATTACGATTACTTGCAGATAGTTTAAAGAACCGTTTTGCTGACTGTACAAATTAATTAATTTACCTCGAATTGAAACTTCAAAAGCTTTCGATTTATTTAGACTACAAAATTAATTTCGAATCTCAATTAAGCATTTTCGTAAACATACAATAAACCCGTGGAACGTAATGGAGAGTTTGTAGTACGAATAAAAATATTTTCGTAATAATTATTATCCATGTAATATTTTATTTAATCACAAGGCCAAAACTTTTAAAACTATATTGTTTCTGAGAAAACAAAATAAATTTTAAGTTTCATTTTATAGAATCAGAGTCAAAAAAATCAATAAATATTTCCAGACAAGTCACACAAGCAAAATCTAAAGTAATTGAATCTAAAGTTATCAAATTATATGCTTGTGTTATGGGTGTTAGTCAACGATACTAGTAGATGGAAATACTTAAATAGATGCCAGAATAAATTTAATAAACGCCCAGACCCGGATAGCTGACACCTAAATGTTTATTAGACAAATGTCTGACCCCGTCGGGAATCGAACCCGAGCCTTGAGGTTGGTCGGTTTAGTTAGGCGTGTACACTAGCCACTCGACCAACGAGGCGGTAATTGGTTTAAACCAACCTAACACCTAAACCGTAATAGGTATATTTTGAACATGATCTAGGATGAGATCTGATTTCATTTTACGATGTATGTCTTTTAATGTCACCTGTTAATTTAGAGCATATCATTGAAATCGTAATTCGTTTAAGAAATGTTAGCTCCAAGTCTTTATTTGGCCAAGACCTTACATTGAATTTTGTGTAATTCAAAGATTTGAGCCATTTGAAATTGTACAGATCTTAGTACGAAACTGAAAAGAAAAAATGCAAGGTGACTAAAAAACCTTACACTTTTTGAATTTACAATACAACAGATATTTATAAATATTAAATAATCAGACAGCGTAAATATCAAGAGATGCTTAAAACGTTAAGAAGAGACAATATAAATGGGCCCAATCTCGAAAAGGTTTCATTAAAAATATTTTTTGTTGTACTTTTAAAGTACCACTTAAAAATGATTGTAGACAATACATTTTTGGATTTTATTAACTTACTAGCTTCTTGATACTGCTTTGCCTGCGTTTTATCTAATTTAACTTGACAAAAACTTGTACCTAACTATACTTTTTTACCGAATTTTTTTAGTCAATTAGATGTGAAACTTAGATAAAGAATTCATAAATGTTCAACTTAACAGATAATGACATATTTTTACTCTTTGACTGACGGAAAAGGGGTCTTCACGCCCAATTTCCCTGAGAGGTAGGCAGAGTACAACCTGGACATCGACCACTAACAGAAGACAATGTCATGTCCCACAATGTGATATGAGGCAAGCGTAATCTATTTCATATGAATTTATATCAGGTAGGTACATGCACCGACATAAAGTTTTTTACTATTTCGTCTGTTTGTCTATCCGTTTGTTCTGACTGGTGGAAACGGCTGGACTGATGTCGATGGCACTTTCATTGACAAGTAACTGATGCACTAAGGACTAACTTAGACTACTTTTTTATCTAAATAAATTTCAGGTAGGTTATTTGTGAAGATAGCCAGTTAGCATTAACTTCATGGTCTGATGCTTATTTGTGGTGTGCGAATAAATAATATTTGTATTTATGTTATTTATCTATTAAGTTTATCGAAATACTTAAATAAGTTTTGCAATTAATTGGAACAACCAGACCCAGAAATGCAGACATCTTTATTATCATTGTATAAAGCTTTACGGTTAATAATACCTAAATTTCTTATCACAGCTTATATCAGCTATATCTCATATCATTGATTTTTTAAATATAAATGTGGTGTCGTGGGACATCAGGTAGGAACGAAGTTCCTTCGGCTAGTGTAGAATCGACACAACTCATGAGTATATATACTATCCATTTGCGGAGTGGAGTCAGGGAGAAAGAGAAAGCTATTATACACTACTCGCTTGTGTATACGACTGTCGCGCCTGCGGCATCTCATTTAACGGTTTTACTCCACCCACTTTTTCTTACGGTTTTTATTTTCACATTTTTTTTTCAGTTCGGTCGCGCAGCAAAATCCCTATCTCCTTCAAGCCTGTCGTAAGGACATTCGTTCCAATATATCAATAAACAAATATTTTTGTAAAAGTTACACAAATTGAATATGACCCCAAAGTAAGTAAATTTAATATGCTTGTGTCATGGCCCATGAGTCAACAATACCAATACATATAAATTCTTATAT
Organism: Calephelis virginiensis; assembly: GCA_002245475.1. NCBI lineage: Eukaryota > Metazoa > Arthropoda > Insecta > Lepidoptera > Riodinidae > Calephelis > Calephelis virginiensis. Next base: position 12,377 of record NJDC01016748.1, read on the forward strand.
AGATACCAGATTAAGTTTAATTAGCACCCAGTCCAGGAAATGCAGACGTTTAAATGTTCATCACTCAAATATCTTCCCCCGTCGGGAATCGAACCCGACCTTTGCGGTTGGTCGACCTACGGCCAGACCAACGATCCGACCAACAGGTCGGTCTATCATAATACTAGTAATATGTGAAAAAATAATAATATTACTGTAAATGCTGCCGATTTACAGTAATATTATTAATTTGATATTTAACTAAATGACTAACTATAGTCATGAAACAAAAGCCTGCATTTATTTTCAGAACAAAGGCACGGGAACACAGATAATCTATGGATTTCCCTTTATATTGATGACATCTGGAATGTTTTCCGACAACTGAGGAAAAAATCTCTCTGCATTAATAAATCCAATCAATCCTCCGACACCTAAAATATTGATGGGGAGATTTAAAAAATGGTGAACCGAAAAATAAAAAATGGTTTCAACTAAATACTTTAAAAGAGGGTAACACCTTGATTTATCAGCCTTGAATCCTCTCTAACTTTACTAATTAAGAGAAAGATTAATTTCCTTCTTCCCTTTCACAATTTCCGTCTAAGACTTATAAATTCAATAGATATATTTAAAGCTATCGACAAAAAGGAATTCACCATAAGGAAATGTTCTCGTATTTTTACCCCCAACGGAAAAAGAGGGGTGTTTTCAATTTTTAGTCTATATATGTCTATAAGTGGTATCATAACATCGTAAGTATCGAACGGATAAACCGATTTCAATGCGGATTTTTTTGTTTGAAACCCGACATTATCTAGTTATAATGATGAACATTGGTTTAAAGTTACAACTAGATGTAGGTTTTAAAGTATCTTCACGCCCATATCCCCGAAGAGGTAGGCAGAGGTACAACCACGGCACCCACGACTAGCCGAAGACACTAAGTCCTACAATGTGATAGGTGGCAAGCCTATCGCCAACCGGGCACATTTCCAATCCCGACCAACATTTTTTTTATTAGAAAATTGGAAAAATCCAATTTTCTTTGTGTTTGCCGACCCGGGATTCAAACCCGGGACCTCATGCAGTCAAGTCCAAGTCCCGGATCCCTAGACCACAGAGGCGACGGGGTTTTGACGGGGGTTATTAAACAACTCTAATTTTAATATTATTATTATTTTAGTATTATTTTGTTTAGTACTATGTTTGACTACCTCGTTGGTCGAGTGGCTAGCGTACACGCCTAACTACGTCGACCAACCACGAGGCTGGGGTTTGATTCCCGACGGGGGCAGGCATTTGTGTGACGAGCATTTAGATGTCTGCATTTCCAGGTCAGGGTGTTTATTAATTTTATTCTGGTATCTATTTAAGTATTTATATTAGTATCGTTGACTAACACCCATAACACAAGCATGTAATGCGCTTACTTTGGGGATAGATTCAATTTGTGGAACATGTCTAGGGACATTTATTTATTATTATTTATTACATTGCGTTAGTGCACAGTACATTGAGATAGTAACATGACAGTGGCGAGTATTCGTACGCTTACAAGAGTTTGTAAACGGATATCAATTGAATGATGATCAGTATTAGAGTGTTTTTTAGCCATGCCAGAATGAGACACGTTTATAGTTCACTGATATTTCAAATCGGGGTATGACGACATTGTAAAAAAGAACTATGAAAATTGGTTTGTCCGTGTCCGAGTAATCGCGTACCAAATGCACAAATAAAAGAAATCGTACAGTCGAATTAAAAAAAAACTTTTCCTTTTTTTACAATCAGTTAGAAACAACGTTGCCGTGATTGGCTACGTGTCAGGTTGGCGGTAAATTTTCACCAATCACATTGTGTAACTAAGTACTGTAGAGGTTGCATTACAATGCAAACTCTACTGGCTGTTTAAAAAGAATAATTGAATTTTGAAAATTATTAAGAACGAAAAAAGATAATAAACAATCGTAAGTCAATTAATGATTGAGAAGATATTATAAAACATTAGAAAATAAAGTATTTCAAAATATATAACGCTTATAAAACGATCCTTTTACTGTGAAATTTTATTAAACAACACGTCCCGGTGTTACAGTACTAACAGTATCTTATTCGGGTATATGGGTGTGATGATTCCTAATTATTTACTTCTTATAAATTAACCTTTCAACTCCGTAGACTAGTCAAAAACAACACTCTTGTAGCCGGTGAAGTCATTGTGTATTAAACTCATAAGTAACGGGGCTCCCTTAACTTAAAAATAAAATAAATAGTAAGTAGAAAAACATGGTAGCTAAATCTCGACTTGTACAAAACTAGGATGTAGTTGTTGTTTGAAACTGCTGTACCAAACTAGGTTAAAGTCGGTGAAACGATTGCCAACTTCCATTAAAAAAGGAAGTGAAGAAAATAATGGAGACTATAATGTGAACTTTATATCTCAGGAGTATCTGAAAGTATGTCCAAATCCTACACTGTTTGTTTGTTTTATGATATTGAAAGGCAAACAAGCAGACGGATTTCCTGATGATAAGAAATTCACGCCGCCTAGAGATACCAAATATGGTAATGGTGCGTTGCCAATCTGAGGCCGGGATGTTAGGCCTCGAGCAAAAGTAAGTTTACCCTCTACCTTACCCTCCAAACCGGAATACGTCATGACGTTATGGCGGCAGGAATAGGTAAGGCGGTGGTACCAATCCAGGTGAGTCGCTGCGAAACTCTACCACCTAGTCAAATGTTACGGTGTTAGTGACGGTAAGCCTAATTAGGTAACACTGTGAGTATTTCAATATTATATTTTGCTGAGAAAGTAGGTTCATGGAACAGCGTCACATATCTACCTTCCATTTGGTACTGGCCGAGCTAGCGGACATTGTCCTATCTTTGCATGAATATTTAATTCTTTAATGTTCTATTGTTTAGCTAAATTAAATATTTTTTGACTCAATCAGAAATTTCTACAGACAATATAACACAACACAAAAAGAATTAACGATATAGTTCCAACCGTTCACGTGTGATACGATAATCAATAGAAATTAATAGCGTTTCAATATTAACCGAACCCTAAAAAGACTAGGTTCTTAATTCAAATTCGTTTTTTACTTTTTTGTATGTTTGTTGTTTGATTACTCGGCCAGTAGCCAATCTAATTTAATGATTTTTTTAAAAGATAGGTCATGAATCTAAATTTTATTAAAAGATAGGTGGTCCCATCATAACTAGTGGTTTTTGAGTTTTTATGCACTATTAAGTATAACAAACTTACTAGTAGGATGTGGATAAGGTTTATCCGGGACTATCTCGGTATCATTGGCTATCATTCGAAAAAAGAATGATCAAATAGCGATGTAGTTAGTTGCTCATACAATACCTATAGTCGGTTTTGGCACTTTTACTGTTCTTAATTACTATGCGTAAGTAAACAACAGCGAACAAGCACACGACTCTCTTCATGATAAGAGAGACCCGTGTACTAGGTGTGATAGGTGCGTTAGTCTCCAGTAGTTGCGCTTTTAGGTCTAGGACCGGCACATTACAATGTCATGATGGCAACAGGAATACGTAAGATTTTGGATCCTGGACACCTGGACAAGTTGCACTTGCAGGCACTCTACCACCAGCGGTCATGTTGGTAATTTCAATAGGTTAAATTTTTCTTGCTCGTATTAAAAGTCTCAGTTACTCGTAATACTTTATTTATTAGTTCACCGTTATCAGTTTTATGGTTTTAAGTATCACACTAATCACACTATTTATTTATATTAAATTGTCAAGAACAGCATGACGTCCTTGAGGTGTTCCAAATTCGAAGCATGAACACTGAATGCGGTGTCGCACCGCTCATGCCCAAACTCGAAACCTTCCACCACCCTTTACTAAGCGTTGCTGAGGTAGGGATGACGAGTGTTGCTAGTGTACATTTTATAATTTCTGACAATTTATACTGAAGTTATTTTGTGGCGATAACACTCGATTTTTACCTGTTGACAGGAAGGCAGATGGTCTATAGCTATATAGAGTGTTCAGACCAAGATTTTTGCTTACATACATTCCTATTTAATTAAAAACGTAGTCTCCCTTACTCGAACTAACGAATCCGTTTAAAAACAGGGTGATAAAAAAATTATTTTATTCAACACTTTGTTCATTTTAATATTTAATATTAATTATATAAGATTAAGCCTCGACTTACTTAATAACTCAATAGGGGTAAATTATTACCACGCTATAAGCTCATTTACTACCGCATCTATAGCTGCTTCACTAGGTTGTTAGTTTCCCATTAAATACTGCGCACAAATAAAGAAAAACATTGGAACGACTCAAGTTAAATAACACTTTACATTAACGTTTTATATAAGCTAATATAAAACACTGTTTATACTTTACCAGCAGTGTATTACAAATCAATGTCTTTCTCAAGGGGAAAATATCACATAGTTCGTTATTCTAAATGCAGTGCGAGAATAGTGTTGGCATTTCCTTGCTCCGGATTAATATAGGCTTAGCGTGATAATGAACCACGAGCTCCCCTACGAACGTACAGTTTGATTTGATTACATGTAATATGCGGCAGAGCGCTTAGAAAATCATTCCCATGGAGATGTAGGTAAGTACTTATATAATTTAGGTCTGAAACAGTTTTTTTTATATATTTAGCCTCCACTGCAGCCGCTGGGCAAACGTTGTCGTGTCTTGTTATAAAAATGCAATGATTGAAGAATACAGTGTATAAGATACTTCCAAAATAGCAGCTGATTTTTAGTTAGTCTTCGGTACATTTGATAAAAGATATGAGTTTACTTGAATTGCATTAGCGCATAAAGTACTCTTTATTTTATTCACCTTACAAAATCACATATGGTCATACTTAAAAAGATATGTACCAGAAAAATAAACAGCAAGATCATTTAAATGTTCATCACACAAATGTCTGTCCCCGTCGGGGATCGAACCAGAGCCTCCTGGTTGGTCACTGTAGCTAGGCGTGTACGCTAGGCCTTCAAGTGATGAGGCGGTTATTAATGGTCATTGGTTGTCTCAATTTGATAACTTAAAAAATCTATTAATGTCAATTCATAGTTTTTACAAAGATAAATGAGCCATTGCTTGTTGTAGAATGACTATGTGTAATTTTGGAGAAATTAGGTCACCTTGTTATACTCTTCTTGATCTGTTGAATGATGCTCCGGCTCTATCCAACTTCACTATCCTTACTTCAAATACCTCAAATATTTATTGTTATTTTTTAATATTTGTGTGATAATCTTATTGTGAAACTAAGTGAACCTAAGTAAGTGATAAGATTATCACTTACTTAGTTTCACCAGCATAACTCGTATATTTTCGAAAAAAAAAAAACTGTGACATACGAATGGACAGACTGACAGATATGCATAATCTGTAAGGGTTCCGTTTTTGGCCTTTGGGTAAGGAATCCTAAAATATATTTTTTTAAATAACTTTGAATACTAAGCTTTCCACTAATGTAAAAGAGGTATATAGGTATAGCGTAGGTACGCTTCATTGAATACATAGGTTTAGCATTTTTATTGTTTTAGACATTGCTGTTTTTTACGGAATATAAAAAGAGTTATAAAATCATTAATCAATCGAATTGTGATAACAAATTAACAAACAAAAAACAAACAAACATGCATATATACATTATACATTATTTGAAATTGGGCACATTTGTTCAGACGGTGTTTATATTTACACTGTGGTGATAGAGACTAACTAGTAAACCGAAATAAAAACTAAATTAATAAATGCTGTAATCGGAAATGATAGTTTAGGAATATGTACTACCCTTTTTATATGTATAAATCAGCAGGCAGTCTAAAAAATGATAGCTCCGGTTTTGATGACGCTGAGTTAAAGCAGCCGTATACAGTACAATACAGTACAGGATTTTTTTAAATAAAAACGATCGCGGAACGTGTAACGTAACAATTCGTCTCAAAGCGACACGCGTTACTGAGGGTCCTGTTAGGTTCCCTTAAATGGCTTGTATTTGAGAGTGTTCAGATGTGCGTTCGATTTCGAACGCTTGTAGGCAGTTTCACCACTGTCTGTCTATATTTACCCTGTGTATACAGTATGTGGTCGATACTTTATAAAAATGTTGATGCTGTGCGCATCCTATACCTCTTGTGCGGTCCAAGTGCATAAAGATTTTTTTGACTGTGATTCCATAAAATAAAACTTAAAATTTATTTTATTTTCTCAGAAACAATGTAGTTTTAAAAGTTTTAGCCTTGTGATTAAATAAAATATAACATGGATAATAATGATTAGGATTTTTTTTTATTCGTACTACAAACACTCCATTACGTTCCATAGGCTTATTGTATGCTTACGAAAAAGCTTAATTGAGATTCGAAATTAATTTTGTTGTCTAAATAAATCGAATGCTTTTGAAGTTTCAATTCGAGGTAAATTAATTAATTTGTACAGTAATTTGTAGTAGCAAAACGGTTCTTTAAACTACCTGCAAGTAATCGTCATTTAATAAAAAGGCTTTTCTGGGGCTTTATCTGAGTACATTATGGTACAAAGCTCTCAACTAGGAACCTGTTAGGATTTTGACGTTAAATTATTATATGTCCTTCTCCAAGGTGTGATCTACTATTACGCTAAAAATCATAAAAATAAAAGAGATTTTTAAACAAACTTGTGCATTTCTAATTTTAGATAGCTAAACTGAATATTTTGTTGTCTGTAATCTGTTTTTGTCTCCTTATCTAACTTTGTCGCCTCAGGATTAGCGAAAAGCAGACAAAGGATAAGCTGATTTAATTATAATTAGTTTTAGACAGAACCTATAATAGTCAACTTGAACGTGTTTACGTAATAGACTACGCCACTGTCTCATAAGAGTTTAAGTATAAACAAGATATTGGCGTTTTGAATGAGAGGAACAAAATGTCGAATATTTGAAATAAAATTGGTTTAATTAACCTTAACCTTAGACGAACACGTTAATTGGAAACAACACATAAACATTTTTTGCAGTCAGATAAATAAGTACGTTTATACATTAAATAGACTCAGAATAATAGCTAGACAACATGCAGCATTAGTAGCATATCAGGTATAAGTTGGGTCTGTTTTGAGGTATGGTCTCCTTTTATGCGGTAATACTACTCATGTTGGTAGAGCCTTCTTGGTCCCAAAAAAGCGCATACGCCAAATATTTTACTCTTAGACTACTCTTTAAGAAATTAAAAATCTTACAATAACCTTCACAGTACATTAATGTAACAGAATTACATGAATCGATATCCTGGAGATCCTATTAAAACCAAATTTCCGAATTGTTATATCAAAGGAACTGCTACATAGTGACTGTAGTGTATTGGCAAAACTCACAAAAGTATTGGTTGTCTTATGCGCTTACGTCATGCTTCAGCCGTGTACCGGCAGTCGAGCGACAAGCTGTGGATCGCGATTTGATGCGTGTTGTGAGTTTTGGTGAGCCGTAATAATTACCCCAAAGCATTACAATACATGTGGCGACGAGGACAAAAATGAGTACATGATGATAATAATAATATAAAAAGGAAAAAATACGGAACGGTGGCTAGGTGAGCAAAAGAAATGAACGAGCTAAAAAAATCTCCAAGTACCCGCTATTTAATTGTTTAAATATTTATTCGTAATCGCTTATCGACATTTTGTTACTTCGGTTCCTAACCATTGTAATTATTTTTTTCAACATTTGTATGAAATAATAAGGCAACAACAACATTTACAAACTTAAAATTTTTAATCATCATTTTAGTTTATGTATACAACAAACTTTTAAATTATTACGTAAGATCATAAATAAATTAACTACCTGTCTACACGTGCAAGCATGATTTTTATTGATAAGCTTCTTTTTAATAGCTAATTGTATTTGACAGTTATTTCGATTTTTGATATTTTATGTTCATCGATTTTAGGTATCGACCTAAAGGCAAATAGCAGCAATTTGATAAATCCTCCTCCGACTCCGGCCACTGAAGTCGCCCCCCAGGCGTGCGAGGCCGTGCTGGCCGAGGAAAGTCCCCCGACTCCCCACAGCAGCCCCGCATCGGAGGCGCTTTGAAATCGAAGGAACTGCCTTTTTACGCCTCCTGTTGCGCCTGAGCGGGCCTGAGTTGGGATTGTCCTCCCGGGTCCGCTCCGCGGTCTCCTTTTGTGTCATTACGTCTTCGCAAAAGGAGACCACCGCCTGGAGCTAAGCCAAGACCTAAACTAAGCTTAGTTAAGCGATTAGCTAAGCTAAGCTTCAATGGTGGGAGAGTCTCTGTTGCATCTCGTCCGGGAAGGGATCCTCCGGCTCACCAATTCCTACCACCATTACAAAACTCTCATGCTTCGATCTGGTGGCCATGGTAGCCGGAAGACTTGCACAATTGGCCTAGCACTACGGCCACAGGACAGCACCCACAAGAAATATGGTCTTAATTGACTACGGTTAATTTTTATTATTATGAGAGCCGTGTGTTGATAGTAAGGGATAACAGTCGTCTACCATTGTCCACCTTACCAATAAAATTTACGCACCCGCTGATCTGGTGTGTAACTTCGCTTTTGCTACCAAAAAATAAAGTTACACGTCAGATCAACTGGCGTGTAAGTTTTGTTAGTAAAGGGGTGTGAATTTTATTGGGATTTTGTAGGCATACGTCGTCTATTTATAATTGTCTAGGCAGACGTCATCACTACATAGTATAAAACAAAGTCGCTTCCTCTGTGCCTATGTCCCTTTGTATGCTTAAATCTCTAAAAATTTGCAATAGATTTTGATGCGGTTTTTTTTAATTAATAAAGTGATTGATGAGGAAGGTTTATATGTATATTTTATAACCGTGCGAAGCCGGGGCGTGCCGCTAGTCTATTTATAAAGAATGTAATGGTATGTTGACTATAAAACTCGGGCTATTAAGTTTTTGCATAGGTAAAATGGAACACGCTTATAAACACAGAAGTTATGACAGTAATAATTTCAAAACAGTTAATATTTTTGTTATCGCCTCTGTGGTCTAGCGGTTCAGGTGTTGGACTTGACTGCATGAGGTCCCGGGTTCGAATCCCGGGTCGGCCAACACAAAGAAAATTGGATTTTTCCAATTTTCTAATAAAAAATGTTGGTCGGGATTGGAAATGTGCCCGGTTGGCGATAGGCTTGCCACCTATCACATTGTGGGACTTAGTGTCTTCGGTTAGTCGTGCGTGCCTTGGTTGTACCTCTGCCTACCTCTTCGGGGATATGGGCGTGAAGATACTTTATTTTTGTTAGTTTAGTACAAATCTAAGCAAGTTGTCGCAAAATTTCTAAGTGTGGTTGTTTCGATTTTAGCTGGTAGGTGTTTTGTGAAAAATCTGTTCAGTCATCTTCAAAGTAGCCCCAGATCAAATAAGTGAAATTATGGAAACAAGAGGAGGGAGCTAGTAAACTTGCCCCAGAACTAATAAAGACCAACTGACATTATAAATTAATATATACACATACGAGACGCAATCATTAAATAGATACCGTAGATGCTATAGGTGCAACTACGGTACCTGTTTAGTGCTATAAAAATACGGAAACACGCCTCTATTAAGAATCAATACCACACCAGACAGTAATAATTAAAATATGAAAAAACTTGCAAAAAATGTGAAATTACTTTTTTAACAAACTGTGAAGCAAGGCAGTAAAAAAGTAATAAAAGATTTTGCAACAGGGGATATTTATTTCTAAATATAATTCCGGCACTTTTTGACGAAAATTCTACCCACTATTTGACGATATGTTTAACTTTGTTGAGACTTCATTTCTGTTCTGATCCCCTTATTCCGGCTGAACAGATAAAATAAATGGCGCATTTTTCCGTAGAGAAAGTTTGTAAATGTATTGGGGTTCTATTTTTTGGTTACAGTATGAAAACTTTACTCATGTTGGGTTTATAAAATGTTAGTTAAAGAACTTGTCGAAGAAGACGATTTTTACAAGCTTTTATATGACTTACAGTGTATATATGTTATTTGATCTGATGTAATCATGAAACATTATTACTAAATTAAATAGCTTTTAAAATATATTTACGAAAAAAAAAATATTTGAAAAAGTTACCGGGTCAATCCACTTTTACATACAAAGAATTTGAAAATTGTAATTTTCAAGTAACATGACTTAAAAAAAAAGTATCTTCACGCCCATATCCCCGAAGAGGTAGCCAGAGGTACAACCAAAGCACCCACGACTAGCCGAAGACACTAAGTCCCACAATGTGATAGGTGGCAAGACTATCGTCAACCGGGCACATTTCCAATCCCGACGAACTAGAGTCTAGAGCCTTGACTCAACTTTGCTTTTTAACAAAAGCATACGCTCTCCTTTCTACATCCACGGTGTATATTTCTGCCTTACCAAAAGTACTAACAAGACATATAATTTCAATCACTAGATCCAACACTACACTATCTCTTACATCAATTCTGGGTACGTGTCTTTTACTTTTATTTTTACCATCACTTTGGTTTTCGTCGTATTGAAATGTAAGCCTCGCCTGCTAGCTAGCCTGTTTGGACTCAGCGTGATCGGTAGGGTCCCATATCGCCGCATTTGCGTCTTTTTAAACCAACGAGGGCGGATAGGTATGCGTGGCGTCCATGGAACGCCCTTCTGCGGTACTTTTTCAGATCAGAAATCCAATAGACTAGCAGGGATCGCGACGAGTATGATTCTGGCTGTCAATGATCTCCAAGGTATAAAATTAAATTTTGAATCAAACATAGAAAATGAGTAGGATAATATGACTTCGACGTTCGGGGGCAAACTGGCTGTCCAAAAGACAATATTTATTTTCCAAAGGGAATGGCAATAATGTTGTAGTTGATAATATGTTGTAATTAAAAAATCACATTATAATGAAATACGAATAAAATATGAAATAAACAATAGTATATCTTGGCTCTAACCCTGTAATAAATAAGACATTATGTGAAATTCACTTTCAAACTTATATTTAAAATTATTAAATTAAAAACTCGACAAAGTTAAGCGGAATTCTTGTTAGTTATTTGATTCGTAACTTAGTAAAAGAAGCCCAGCTAAAGCACTAACTGTTGCGAAAATATTTCTTGCGTTGTTTAAACAAGACCTTGTAGTTTAGCCTCGACTGTAAAGACCAGCAATATTACAACATTTCTTTAGCAGAAATTTCCCGGAACCCCGATTTTTATTACGAAATATGCTACAAAATTGCGGAATGAGATTTTATTAAGTTGTATCAAATTAATAAACAAATATTTTGTTGCGTTTAGCATTTTGATTTGGATAAAACGACGTTTTTGTGTTATTTTCTAGATATGGACAAATATTTTTAATATAGTAAAAACGATCTTTTTAAAAATATTTACTTGTTTTGGAAATTTACCACCATATTGTTAAGTGTTCTCCAACTGTTCTATGTACGCATTATTTATTTATACCTTTTGGCAATCCATAGTACTTATGGCTGAGATCAAAACGTACCAATAACGAATTATAATACATAAACATAAATATGTACATATAGACATACATTATTATTTAAAATGGCATGTATTATCACATGTGCTTTATATAAGAAGTAGGTTAAATATTTGATAATTGTTTCGAGTTTTGGCGCCATCGAGAGAAAAGATGGTCGAAGTTTTTTCATAATTATTGAATTTCGTGTTGATGTTGAGTGAAATTAGTCAATTTCCGTGGCATTTTGTACAATTTCGTTCAGTGAAAGTGCAGAAATGAAATAATCAGGAAGAAATTAGCGTATCGTGTATTTCCACGTTGCCGCCAAACCTCATTATATGAGCTTGGGTAATGAGGCATCGCTTTACCCAAGAGCTTGACATGACTAATGGACGACTTATGAGTTGTGACTGATGACTAATTATAATTTGTTAAAATTGATGTAAAATTGGAAGCAAATTTCTACTTGACTAATGGCAAAATACTAACGTAAAGGCCAATATTTAAAGAAAGAAAGAAAGACAATTGTTGCGTATCTTTTGAAGCTTTTTAATATTGAACAATCATAAGAAAAATGTTGATCCATTATTTTGTATTTTTAATACTGATTTATGAATCTCAAATACGAAAACTGATTATAGAAATTCTGAAATGTTCTGAAATATTATGGCCGTGATATTATTTTACGTTTCCTTCAGTCGGGTATTTTGTTTTACTATTTTATTTCAACAAAAATGGAGGAGGCAAGGTTGGCCTTAATAAACTATGCCACTTAAATTAAGCAAAAGTTCCCGTATCTCCGAAAACGTAGACCTAGGGCACCTAGGATTAGCCATCGATACTTAGTCCAACAATGTTATAGGTAGCAAGGGAAACGCCAACGGCGTGAAAATCAAATTTCGGGCAACGTTACAATAATATTAGAAACTTGAAAATACACATGTTGAGTTGCCCGACCAATTTTACATATTAAGTTATAATCTTGTATTGAAAATTTTAAATAAATAACTGACTAAATGATAATTGACGTCTTCGAGCGCGCCTGAAAGAATATCAACAGCTACACTCAGAGACATCATTTAACATTTAATCTCACTATGTCACAAATTTGATTAAACTATATTAATCCTGGACTCCGAGTCCGTTTGTATTGTACCTTCTAATATTTTTATATTTTTTTTACTTACACCACAAAATCCTGTTTTTTGAACATGGTATTGAAATTGAAATCAGTTATTTTCAATTTTGACACGTTTTAATAGTAAACTGCACTTTAAAAAAATAATCAACCAAAGTTAATTACATAACTTTCTCTTTGTCGTAGGTAAATGTTCTGGTTATTGATCTATAGTTCTTTGGGCCCCACGTTTTTGAATACTTATATGTATAATAGGACGGCGAACTCAAAGTCCCCCAGTACGCACATTGAATTCCAATCAGTCCACCCCACGTTTCCTCTTGATGGAGTTTTAATGTCCAGTGCAACTTCATTGATTTTTCAATGTACTTTGAATGATGTATGTGCGCTGTTACTAAAAATTTCTCTTTTAAGTTGTCACGTATTTTATTATATATTTCTATAGGAGCCACCAGACGTATAGTGGTCACCGTTGGTCATGAACATCTGTAACATAAGAGGAGTTACTGACGCATTGACGACTTGAAAATTCCCTGTTATTTTCAGGGTAAACAAATTCAAGACGTACATTCCGTAGTTAGAAGTATGGTTTAACCTGATTGTTGAGGAACAGAAACAAAGTGGTGTTTGTTTTGCAGACAGTGAATGTTGATGGAAAGATGCTGGTAAAATTATATTGAAAATTTAATCGGAACACTCGTCTTTTACCTTTATCTGCCATTCTATAGAATACATTTTGTGCTTTCATGTATTTTCTAAAACAAAGTGGTTTGATCGCTATTAAGCTGCGGCATGTTCGTGAAAGATTTCTTAAGTGTAATCAAAAGCTAAATAGTTTTTACTTAAAACGATTCAAATTACGCAAGCACATTTGAAATCAAAGTTAAATGGTATTCGTTTTATAAATGTAGATTGGTTAATCAAACAGCAATATTCCAGTGCAAAATGTTGAATCATAAATGAACTTTTTCACTCCATGCGGTTATTCCGCAATCGTGAAGTCGAGCTAGCACCTAATTACTAAATAGCTTAATGGATGGAACGGGCTCATTAGTAGAGTGAAGTGCCGCTTAGAAAGACATTCCGCTATTGACAGTAGATGTTCTGGTGGAGTTTTCTGTTCTAAAAGCACTGTAAAGACTTTTAAATTCATTTACATAAGGAGATAAAACGAATCCTGCGAATTTAAAGAAAAAACATGAACGTTTTTGCCATTTTTTCAATAACGATGGAACAAGTTACGTTATTCTAAATTCTTAAATCTAAATAAAATCATTTAATTTGCAATTTTACGCCAAAAATTTTATAAGTATTATGGCGTAACTAAACAGGCAAAATAGTGCGCTATATACAAAATGTAACTATAAAATATTTTTACTGTTTATGTAAAAATCTTTACTGCGACTTTGTAGGTTAGAATTCAAGTAAAAGAATCGTTGTTATTTTATACTTTAGTAGCAAGCAAATTACTTCGTTATTACTTGCACGACATGCATTTTTAAAAACAGAATGATATGGGGTTTCTATTTTTTTCTTTCTATAGCCGAAATCTGTCCCTCTAAGAAATTTCTTTAAAGCTGACTAGTTAGCTTTATAAGATAAAACAATTTCATCAAACTGGATCTAAGTATCATTTGCAGGATTTTGTTCAAATCCTTCTTTGATGATATTTAGTATCAGAAATCATTATTATAAAATAAAAAAAAATAAGTATATAGAGATCTTCCGTTTAGATCTCATAAAATAAAATTGATGCTAGCTTTAGTAGTTTTTCAAGTAATAGATATTTTCTGAGGCAACTGTTTTGATATTTTTTTGGGGTTAAGAGATTAAATTGCTTTAACTAATTTCGAAAAAAGGAAGAGTTTATATGCTTGAATCCTTTTTTTAAGTCTATTAATTACACATGCAACATTTCTAAACCAATTTAAAGAATTAATTTTTATTTGTGAGAGTGTACTGGCGAGGGAAGAACGACCTCTAATGAGCTACCTGACAGGAAGGTTGATGGTCAATTTTACATAGCAGACCCGGACTAACACGGGGTAACACATATTACACTTGGGTAAAGGTCTTTATTTTTTAACATTAAAACGTCTTCAAATTCATTAACATTTTAAAATAACGCTTCCTAGGTTTAAGCCATTTCTACCAAGTTTGCTGTTTTTTCTGTAGTCGATTTGCCTACTAAATTTTCTATACTTTTAAGAATTTCTTTCTTCTTTAATGTATTTTAACTACTGGGCTTAGTTTCTCTACTTTTCACATTTTAGTGTGCAATACTCATAACACAAGTCGGAGCATCATTTGCATACCTTGAGATTCTATTCAATATGTATTGTCTGGGAGTATATTTTATTATATTTTTTTAATTATTAATGAGTGACGTGGATATAACAAATGTTAATTAATCAACTCCAAAATGAAATGGTTCTCAACTAGACTATATGTTTCTTGTAAATTTGTATTGCAATTACTCGACCAATAACGAACCGATTTTGATTATCGAGTAGACTATAGTTCCGAGGTGGTCTGACATTAATTTTATAGTGATCCAACTAGTGGTAATGCGTAAATTATACATAGATTTATACATTATTAAGTAGAAATGAAAACTACTAGCAAGATGTTGATAAAATGTATGTGGAAATCATGAGCAATCTATCGAAAAAAATATTATCAAAACACGACGTATTTCTTATAATATATTTGCATTTGGTATTTGCAGTTATACTGCACTCAATTATTTTTATTTTTACAATTACTTTGTACCAGACTTTATCATGCAATTAGTTTAAAACGCTATAATATATATAAAGAGATCGTCAGTTCTCATGAAATAAAACTGAAGTTAGCCATTCAGGTAATAGGAAAGTTTTGGTCCATTTTCTGAAGCGACTCTCTCGAGATCACGTTACGTTTTCATAGCGGGCAAATTCTAAATATTTATGACTTGCACCACTTGCATTGTTCAGAACAAAATTAAATAGAGTTTCTTTTTAGGATACATTTTATAAAATCTAGCAAATTGACACCTACTTGAGACTGCGTCAAAGAGACTGTCCATTTCTTTAAATTTAATTTAATATCTTTAAAACTCAAATTTAGATCCAAATTCTTACAAAAATATTTCTAATCTAAATTCAGCAATATTCTTAACCCCAACTTCTAACACTGTAGTAAAAAAGTGATTCAGTCTCTAAGTAACAATTACGCTGTGGGACGTAACTCAATTTCAACAAATTTATTAAAATAATGCAAAAAAGAAATAGTGGATTTATCATTTGCGATCTTATAAATCAGTTGTATTAGCAAGGTGTTTTCCCTGAAAAATTAAATTTATCAGTTGTTAAGCTTGTACATAAAAAAGAAAGTAAAAGAGATATTAATAATTACCGGCTAATTACATTGATTTAAATCTTTTCTAAGGCATTCGAGGTAATCATACATGATTGAATGTGTAAATTTTCAGAGAAATTTAATGTTATAATAAATGAACGACATGCTTACCAAAAGAATAAGTCAACTACACTATGTATAATGTATTTAGAAAAAATCGTCTCGCTAGGCGTTTGACCTTGTTAATCATACAATACTATTGAAAAAAAAATGGACAAGATGGAATTAGAGGAAAAGCTTTAGAATGGATTAAGAACTATTTAGAACAACGCATGCAATATGTAGAAATTACTAAAACTGACAACAAAAAATCTTATATATGTAAATCTGATGTTAAACATAATTTACGTGGCGTCCGCAAGGAAGTATTATTGGTCCACTTCTCTTAGTAATATCAAAGAATGATGCCACAAAAGAAGCAAACCATAACTGTATCTTATTTGCAGATGATATATCTGTAACTGTAAATGAAAAGCCTGCAAAAAACTACCTTTGCAGAATATATAAGTGCAGCAATTAACTCAATAGCGAAATGGCTGGAGCTAAATAAGTTAAAACTAAACCTTTAAAAAACTGAAATCGTCCAATTCTTGAAGTATAGACTTGTGTATTCAAAATTTAAAATAAGTTATAAGAGTGAACAAATAGATAAGGCCGATTCAATTAAATTCTTGGGTGTTGTACTAGGCAAAAACTGTATTTGGAATGACAATTGCAGCGAAGTTAGTCAAAAATAAACAAATGTATTTATGCATTTAGAGACATAAGACAAATACTAGGTGAAAATGCTGCATCAATAGCTTACCACGGATATGTTGGATCTCTTCTAAGATATGCTTTGCCAGTCTGGGGAAACTCAACTGAACGATCAAAAATATTTATATCACATAATAAATCTGTTTGACCTATTTGTATTGCTGGACCACTTGAATCTTGTAGGTCTTTATTAACAAAAATGCACATCTTAACATTTTTATCACTTTATATTTTAAAAACTGGTATGGTTGTAAAACAACAACCAGAACTGTTTGAAAATTAAATGAAATACTCTACAAGCAAAATTATCGCGAGACCCTACAGAACTCAAGTTTTCTAAATGTAAAACTGTACTGATGAGGAAATACCATCAGTGTATGTTTATAACAAATATTTAATAAAATATCTAGTAACAGTTGAGAATTACCTGCAAAGTATTTTTAGAATATTATTCATAAAATTATTTCATGAAGTCTTTCTGCAATATTAACTATCTCTTTGTTAATATTGTTGATTAATTATTGACATAGCGATAGCATTAAAAGTAAATTAATTACAATTTATGTTGAGCATGTCTGTAATAGATATATTTTTGTAATAATTTAATAATCCTTAACTCTTAGTTTTTCCTTTTTTTTATTTTGTGTTTGATTATGTAATTTGCATGGCATCTACATGGCAATATAAGAAAAGCTAGATATAAGTATATAGTACCATTATTTTGTAACCGTATTTGTGCAATAAATGATTCTAATTCTGATTAATTTGAAAAAGCTAATTTCGATGTCACTTTTAACAGAGTCCAAAAAGGAAGAGGTTATTAATTCATTTATATGTTTTTTGTATGTATATTTTGTGATTAGGAATTCGGCCAATAATAAACATATTTTGATACATTCTTTGTTCACTATCCAACTTAAGAATTTTGAATTATAGTTATAAAAAAGTGTGTGTGTGTGTGTGTGTGTACTTATGTACATGTGTTAGAAGTTATACTTCTTCGGCGTAATAAGATAAAAATCTTTTTAAAAACTAAAATGTTATCTATAGCTAACTTCATCATGTCGGTTTTTCGTGACAGTGTGCGCGCGCATCGTAAAAATTTACCCTCATCATTTTTTCCTAAAGCGCCAAAAGAAGTATAACTTCAATAAGACACAAATTTTCATGACATCGTTACGTTGTTGTTGACTTTGGTATATGAACATGACGTATGCATTACTAGCTGTCCCGGTGAGCTTAGTTCTACCCCGTTCTATTTTTACGGGAAACAATGCAAGTGCATTCATATGTGTAATAATAAACAATGAGAAAATATGTACATCTTGATAGCAAGGTTACAACTACCAAAAAGCTTGTTTAATATTATGTTGTTGTTCGTAACATTACATAAAAAAAAACAAATAAATTTACTCTTCAAATTGAGAACTTCTTTTATGTTTTGATTTGACCTTCTTCGTGTTTCTATATTGGAAATTTTACAAGTTTGAAGTAACTTTGTTTTCGAGAAGAAGTGACGTTTTAATAGCAGTCAGTTTTAAATATTTTTAACTTGCACCACTTGAACTGAATGCATATGCATATCTATATAATATATATAAAATTCTCGTGTCACAGTGTTCGTTCCATTACTCCTCCGAAATTGGCTTGACCGATTCTCATGAAATTTTGTGAGCATATTGAGTAGGTCTGAGAATCGGCCAACATCTATTTTCCATACCCCTAAAATGATAAGGGTGACTCACCACATTTTTTTCATTAAAATTACATTAAAAATACAGCAGAACAACGTCTGCCGGGTCAGCTAGTATAATACAAAAGGAAGTCGGGTTTGTTACAACACTTATAACTCGAGATCTGCTGGACCAATTTTCGTGGTTTTTTATTCTTTGGATTTGTCTTCGCCCCGAATATATAAAATGATATATATAATAAATAGAATATAAAAAAAAATAAAAAAAATATGAAAGATGAATCAATTGTGATAACTAAATTTAGGCTGAAAATTGATAGAGAGCTTAGAGCCGGGAGGACATGGGATTTATTTTAGATCTAACAATAGCGAGGAAACTAGGAAAAACGACATTTTAATTTTTCCCATACAAACTGAACGGGCGGAACGAAGTTCGCCGGAACAACTAATAATATATAAATAAACATGGATACTCATAGCGCGTGGTCATCGCGTCACGCCTCAATGTATGGACCAATTTTACTAATGTTTTTTTTTGTAGTGTTAGTTATTGTCAGGAGAAAGTTGTTATTAAAGAAGAAACCGGGACAATTGTAGAGAAAATGAGTAAAACAATGGTTTAATCCTTACAAACTGATATTAGTTGTTAATATCAAGCGATACAAAGTTCGCCGGGTCAGCTAGTATTGAAATAAATCCTTGAGTAACAAAGAATAATACCAATTTAAAAAGTTTAGACATTGGTGCAAATACTTCATGCTCAATTCATGGCAAAAAATAAATTTGTACACAATATTAAACAACACATGAACATAAACATTTTTCCGTGGAAGAGAGATAAAAGTGATAAAAGTAACGTTAATAAAAACCGACTTTAAAAGTAAAAAATAATCAAATTTAATGTTAATTATATACCACCCACTATTTATATGTATTATGTACTAATAGGTTTGAAATCGGATTTTATTACGGTAGTTATTTTTATTTAATACTTTTTAGTTTATAACTGATATGATTTAATTTAATAACAATTGAAATAATGATTAAAACAAAAGAAGTATAACTTCAAAAATGAATATCAGAATAGGTGAAAGTAGATAGAAATGCTGATAAAATAAAATCTAATGGGCCTACCTGAATCAATTTTTTATGGGACCAATTCGAAAGTGTTCCTCATCAAAAAAGATGGGTTGCACTACGGAAGTGCCAACAGAAGTGTAAACATTAATATTAACGTTGTGCATTATTGACATTTTGAAATGGTTAGGGAATAATTTTGTACGAATTACTTTAATTATCAGTATAAAAGTACTCGCTAAATCTCTAAGGTAAGACTACGTGATGGATAGGAGCGTCGTCATATTATCTGTATAACTAATATTGC